>CP114488.1:11727500-11977500 GCA_027186245.1 Coriaria nepalensis
CCTCCAATCATTTTCCCCCATTTTTTAGTCCTCTCTCTCTCTCTTTCTGGGTTCCCGGCGAGAGTGCAGGAAGTAGAAGAGTATAACAAATAGATTTCTCTGCTTCTACGGAACACTTCCCTTTCCCTTCTCTCTCAAATTTCTTGGTCAAAATCAGACCTTCAATTGATATTTACTTCCATCTTCAATGCCCCCTTTTTAACAGACTCGTTTCTTCTCTGTACACACACACACATATATCTCTCTCTCTCTTCAAGGTACGCTAACTCTCTCTCTACTTTCTCTTTCTTCCTCCTTTTGAAGGTATTCCTGCCCTGCTTTCTGGATCAGAACTTCGATACAGCATGCTTGCATGTGATCGATTGATTTTGCTTCTGGGGTTTCCTTATTTTTGTAAGAATTCATGTGGCAAAGTGTAAATGAAGTTAAAAGGAATTAAATTATGGGTTTGTGCTGTTTTCGGCGGATGTAGATTTTATTTATTATTTTTTTTTTCTTTTTTCTGAAACTGAGCTCCAATCAAATATATTATTGGACTGTGTTGACTTGGTATGAGTTTAAATTCTTCAAGCTATTTCCTTTTCAGTTTGATGATACTAACCCAGTATTATTATCAACTTTTTTTGACTCTCGGTTGGCTTCTTGGAGAGACTTTCTTTTATTAAAAAAAAAAAAAAAGGAAAAAGAAAGAAAGAAAGAAGATAGCGAATTTGTGAATAGATCCCTTGGGGACATAATCATGGATGAATGATGTCATTGGATTATCGTGAATTAATTGTGCATTGTCTTTTCTCCAAGGATTGATGATGGACAAAACTTATTTCCTTACCTTCTGTATTTATTGATATTTCCATGTTTCATTAGTTTCCTAATTATGACTATCTGCGTCCTACTATAAATAGGCTGCTTCCATTATGTTTAGGTACAATTTTAACATAATAGAAGTCTAAGTTTATCTTTTACTGAGGAAGATTACGGTATGTTTTCTTCTTCTTCTCCTCGTCCTTTTCAATAGGAGGCTGCACTAACAAATTTCTTAGTTATTGTTTGATTTTTCCTGGAATTGGGATATAGATACATCTGTTTTCATATTGAAGTAACCTTTCAACATGACCTGTGGATGCCTAGATTTGCTTTTGGTCCACGTAATATTTACTGTGTTACTCTTATGTGGTGTGCTGATATGTCTCTTTTGATATATGATCCGTTCTTAAACCCCCTAAGAATTTGACACTTACCCTTTTTTCTTTTCTTTGGCAGGCAGAACATTGATAAATGGACCATATATCAGGTCGTTCTGAAGGTATTATATATATTGATATATAGATATACATATTAAATTCTACTTATCAAAACCATCCTATTCAATGAAACATCTCTGATTAATGAAAATCAGGCCTCACCAAGTTCTCTTCGCTTAATATATCACGAAATATGGGCACCATTGCATGGGGGTTTCCACATAGATCTAATGCTTATCATACATCCTCTGATGTTAGCTTGTTTTCCAGTTCGTTGCCAGTCCTACCGCATGAGAAGTGTATGTCTGAATCAGTATTACAATTTACCATAAATCCTTCATATTTAGAAACTTATTGAGACTTGTTTGATTTTTTATGCAGTGGATTATAATTCGGAAATCAGCAGTCAACTTCATGACCTTGACTTTACTAAATTAAATGAACTTGACTCAAAAAGTGAGGGTAATGATCCTCTTGAGGGGGCCGAAGCAAGTGCAATCGGAAACCTGCTTCCTGATGATGATGAGCTTTTAGCTGGCATAATGGATGACTTTGACTTGAGTGGGTTAACTAATCAACTCGAGGATTTGGAAGAGTATGATTTCTTTGGCAGTGGAGGAGGGATGGAATTAGATTTTGAATCCCAAGACAACATTGGTGGTTTGTCAAAGTTCTGTATATCTGATAATATTTCTGCTAATGGGGTCAGCCATTATGCTCTTTCAAATGGTGTGGGAACAGTGGCAGGAGAACATCCATATGGTGAACATCCATCAAGGACATTATTTGTTAGGAATATCAATAGTAATGTTGAAGACTCTGAGTTAAAAACCCTCTTCGAGGTAATATTCATTTATGAGTTTACAAGTTACTACCTTGGAGTTATCTTCATATTCCACTTTGCCTCTATCTAATTTAGTGCTTTTTTCTACTTCTTCCTTTTCTTCTTCCCATGCTTATTGATTTTTGAATCTGCTTTCCAGCAATATGGGGATATCAGAACATTATACACTGCATGCAAACATAGGGGTTTTGTTATGATATCCTACTATGATATCCGAGCTGCTCGAACTGCAATGCGTGCATTACAAAACAAGCCCTTGAGACGAAGGAAACTTGATATTCATTTTTCAATACCCAAGGTTCAAATCCAAATGTTTGTCCTTATAATTTGTTCTAGCACTTTTGCTTCTATAATTATCAAAATCACTAAATTAGTTTTTCTCTTCCATATTACAGGATAACCCTTCAGAAAAGGATGTTAACCAGGGAACGCTTGTGGTATTCAATCTGGATGCATCAGTGTCCAATGATGAACTCCGACAAATATTTGGAGCTTATGGGGAAGTCAAGGAGGTGCAGTTTTCTCTTTTACTTTTTTATTTTATTTTATAAATATCTATCATTTGTGTGGTCTTACATACATTTCTTAGTAACCACAGGTGTGTGCAGAGTGAGGATTTTACGTCTTATGTGCGTGGAGCTTTTTTGAGTTATATATTTCCGTATTTGCGAAATGCAGATTAGAGAAACGCCACACAAAAGGCACCATAAATTCATTGAATTTTATGATATTAGAGGAGCAGAGGCAGCTCTCCGAGCATTGAATAGGAGTGACATTGCAGGAAAACGTATAAAGCTTGAACCTAGCCGCCCTGGTGGGGCACGTCGAAAGTAACTACTAATACTAGTCTTCTCTTTGAAGAAAAATGTGTGCAAGATGCTTACTGTCTAACTCATGAGAAACAATTTTAAAGATTTTCTATATCAATATGGGGTCCATTGCAGATGAGTTAATTATATGCCCATAACTCTAATATAACTTGTTTTTTACTATATAAGGATTATGGATTTTCTATTCATATATATTATCAAACCTTTATGAAAAAATAATCTGCTTTTGTCCAACGTGCTTAGCTTGATGCAACAACTAAGTCAAGATATGGAGCCAGATGATGCTAGAAGTTTCCTACATCAAGTTGGTTCACCAGTGGCCAATTCCCCGCCAGGTAATATCTATGTTTAGCTTTAGCTTTAATATTTGAATACTCGAGTATCTTCACCGGAGTCTGAAGCACAGTGTAAGTCATAAAAGTGACATCACCAACACTTTCACAGCAGGTAACTGGGCTCACATCGGGAGCCCGGTTGAACACAATTCTCTGCATTCTTTGAGTAAGTCCCCGGGTCTGGCATCTCTCAGCCCTATAAACAGCAACCATTTATCTGGGTTGGCTTCAATTCTCCCAACTCTGTCAAATTCTCCAAAGATAGCACCAATAGGAAAGGACCAAGGCGGCCGGGTTAATCACATGAGCCAGATATTCACCAACTCTATATCAATTCAAGGATCATCATACCCTCATCATCCTAGGTCTATTCCTGAAAAGAATTTTAGCACAAGTCCTGGACCTGTGTCTTCTCTTGGTGACTTAAAGCCCACTTCATCAAGTATTGGAACTCTTTCTGGTCCACAGTTTCTCTGGGGAAGTCCCACTCCTTACTCCGAGCGCGCCAATTCTTCTGCCTGGATGACATCGTCTATCGGCCAACCATTTGCATCCAGGGGACAGGGGCAGGGGCAGGGACAGGGCAGCCCGTATATTAATCATCACCATGGTTCTTTGCTTGGCTCACATCATCACCATGTGGGGTCTGCACCATCTGGTGTTCCTCTCGAGAGGCATTTTGGTTACTTCCCAGAGTCGCCAGAAACATCTTTCTTGAGTCAAGCTGTGCTTGGGAACATGGGTTTAAGTCACAACAATGGAAATTATATGGGCTTGGGTTCTCGTGCAGCAGCTATGAGTGCTGGTATTGGTCTTCCAGGATACATGTCTGAAAATGGTTCGCCTAGTTTCAGAATGATGTCTCTGTCAAGGCAAGGTCCTGTTTTCTTTGGAAATGGATCTCTTCCTGGGCCTGGCTTAGTAGGCAGTGAAGGGTTACTTGAAAGGAGTCGAAGTCAGAGAATGGAGAATACAGGGGACCAAATAGATAACAAGAAACAGTATCAACTTGATTTGGATAAAATTTTTAGTGGCGAAGATACTAGGACTACTCTGATGATAAAAAATATCCCTAACAAGTATGAATTGTTTTGTTATAAAATTTATGATTTTGGAATTATCAAAAGTTCTAAGTAAGGTTGTCAAAAAAAAAAAAAAAAAGCCGTGATGTGTGACTGTTGTTTTTGTTCCAGATACACTTCAAAGATGCTGTTGGCTGCTATTGATGAAAATCACAGAGGGACGTATGATTTTCTGTACTTGCCAATTGATTTTAAGGTAATTTTTTTTCTTGGACTATCAGATATGAACAAAACTTCTGCTTAATTGAGTTTCTACTGATGCGCCAACTGGTTTACTGGCAGAATAAGTGTAACGTCGGCTATGCCTTCATCAATATGGTGTCACTTTCACATATTATCCCCTTCTATGAGGTTTGTTTTCTGGCGCCTATGCTTTATTCTCTGGACCATTACATGATCGATACTTAGCTTTTCCTTTCATATTCATATGGTAAAATATAGGCGAACTCTGTTGTGTTTTCTCTGACATGATTTTCTGTGTTGGGGTTTGCTTCCTCAAATCCAAGTGATCCTTGTTAATAAGTTTACTCTTGATGACTCATTTATTCAATGTCAGGCATTTAATGGGAAGAAGTGGGAAAAGTTTAATAGTGAAAAAGTTGCTTCATTGGCATATGCTCGAATCCAAGGTAAGGCTGCCCTTGTGACACACTTTCAGAATTCAAGTCTAATGAATGAAGATAAGAGATGCAGACCAATCCTCTTCCACTCAGAGGGCCAAGAGCTTAGCGAACAGGTAATGTTTCTAAATTAAACTTTTTAACCCATTTACTGATCTACCTATTGAGAATCTATGCTTCATAAGTTGGGATGATCTTCCACTCTTATTCAAAGTTGTTTTTAATATGGTTGTTAATCTTCCAGGATACTCTTCTCTCCAGTAACCTGAATATATGCATTCGTCAACCTGATGGGTCTTACACTGGGGATTCATTGGACAGCCCGAAAGGGAACAACCCATATGAGAAAACAGAGGAGAGTTGACAATGAGCAGGCCTCGATTAAGGGCCTGAAGTACTAACTGTTGCGTAAGTACTAAGTATATAAATGGAAATGAGAGACTGAGAAAGAGTAAATACAGTTTGGTCTCTTGAAGGTAATAGTATATGTTATTGGTGGACTTGATGATCACTCTTCAAGGATGAAGTAAAACATGGAGGCAGAGATCATTTTGTTCTTAGTTAGTGTGACAAACTGTTACTGAACATGGGGAAGAAATCAGTCAGAAGCATATTTGTCGAATTCTGAAGTCACTCTGCAGTGATTTTCATTTTTAGTTACGTCACCCATTTGGGCGTGATCAATCTCTTCATTGTATCTATTATAATTTTTCTTCCTTTTATTGTATATTTTCGTCTTCCAGTTTTTGATCTGGCTGTTACAAGTCCAATTACTACTATGAATTTGTATTTATATGGGTAAATTCTCTGGGTTTTTAGGTGCTGTTCAGAAAATGTATAGTACAGCATTGTCATGTGCCAAGAGAATTCTTTATGATGAAATAAATAGTTGTAAAGTTGATTACTTGGGTCTCTTTTCTGAGTTGTCTTTTATGTTTAGTTTTTGGGGTGGTATTAACAAAGATACCATGAATCGTGTTTCTGTTTTTTATGTTTTAATTTTTCCTCACCTCTATTGATTGATGAGTTATGGACTATTCTGAGAGATTAATTAAAATTGCCTTTAATTAGGAAGTAAAGTTAATCCCAACAGAGCTTCAAACGATCAAAACTTGTGGCTAAAGGGCTTCTGTAGCCATTCTAGTCTTAAAAAAAGTGCACAAGAGGTTTTTTAATTTTAATGATGAAAATGAAATTCTTCATCGCCATGGAGTTTCAATTGCACAAAAGTAGATTATTCAAAGATCTTCATGGCCAGATTTCTTAGACTATAAAATGAAAATATATAGCCACAACTTCTGAGGTGCTATCAATCTGATCAGATTTGCAGAGCATCGGCAATAGATCTTGCTAGACTAAGAACTTCAAAAGGGGCTTGATTTGCTATGGCTTTCACAGTAAGTGGGCAAGAATCTGTGATCCAGAAGTAGGAAAATGCTGTCTCCAAACCTACATAAATACTCACCATCCAAATAGATATATGACTTATGATTTTAAGAAGTTGAAAGAATAACAATCCATCCAAATACTCACCATCCCTATGAAGAAACTGCTCCCATGAACGTTTCGGAAAAACACCATGAGTAACATATGCACTCACCTTTGTTGCGCCATGAGCAGCCAACACTTTCTGCTCAAACAGAAGCAAGAAGAGAAAAGAAAAAGCCATTCAAGAGTTGAATAACTTTGAATACATGGGATTTCTTCTATGAGCCAAGTTTGAAACTGTTGTTTAGGTCAAGTGGAGCTACATACCTGACACTCAATCAAGGTGCCTCCAGATTGTACCAAATCATCAACAATAACAACATGGCAATCTCTGGGATTTCCCTCCTTGATTCGAACTATCCTCTTGTCCCCTTCGCGAACCTTTGTGCACACCACCTGCCATTCAACACCTTTCAGATACACTAGAATATGCAATTAGGATGTTTATACCAAGGATATGAACCAACCATGGGAAAATGATCCAATAGCTTATGAAATCGCTTCCATGCTCCATCATCGGGAAATGCAATAACTATCTGCAATGTGAGTTGTGTTAAGAATACAAGACAGGAAAAAAAATGTTTTGTATGGAGTTTACTCACATCGTCAGAATTGGGCAGTTGGTGTAGACGTTGCTTTAAGAGAGGAATTCCTGTCTCAAAAAGAGGCAAAACCTCATCCCCAAAGTAAAATCTCTCCTACATAGACACAAGAGATGATGAGAAAAATGCAGATATGTAGCTATTGTAAGTCCAGTTTTCTTAGTTGACAGGAAAAAAAAAACGAACCTGCAAAGCATGAATATCATAGATAACTAAACTAGTGGGGCCACCTCTTGAAATGGGAATATTTGATAACATTCTTGCCATGGTGAATGCAGTGGCTACATCCCCTTCTTCTTCCATTCGCTCAAAGGTTCCAGTTGGAAAGAAGGGCAAGACCAATGTGAAGGAAGCAGTAAAAAGCCTAGGAAGATTGTATATAACAGATATCTGTTCAAAGATAACTTCAGGGTGACTGAATGAGGCGAGAAAGGCAACATGTTGTCCACGCAGATCTTGAGCATCATTTATGTAAATGTTTGGGAATCCATCAGCAAAGGCCCTGAACATACATTTTTTTTTTTTTTCTGGTTGTGAAACTAAATACAAATAAATATTCACTCAATATTATCAAGACTGAATATACGGATGACAATTGTTTGACTTTGAGAATGACTCTTACATTAATCAGACAGTTGAGAGTCGAGAAAATTCAAATCAAACATTTTATTATATTTCTTTGTCCCATACAATGGATGAACATCCTTTTTCATCACCCAGATAATTTGACAAACTATCTGACCTCATGCAAATCAAAAGCTTTAGAGTAAAAATAATGAATTAGGCAAGTTGTCAGCACTAAAACAAGCAATGGCGGCAAGTCAAGTTACCACCAAAACTAGAACTCATGCATATAATCTGATAAATAGTGGGCTCGTCGGGGTAACACCATAATGACATAAAAATTGAAGCTTTCCCCATATGATATACAGGAAGGTAAGTGATAATCGCATGCAGAGAGTCAAGATGCGAAAATAAAAAATAAAAAAGACCCACCACAGATTTCACCATCTAAATTCTGAACATACAACATAAAAGAGAGAGCACAGCAACAATCAAACCACTTGAAGATTACCAAAACAGATAAGGGTATTTGGAAACAGAGAGCGAGAAAGGACCTCCATTTGATGGTTTGGAGAGTAATGGAGTCAGACTGAGCAGCAACTTTGCGAGCAAGCTCTTCGCACTCCATGCAGTAAAAGAGATAGACATGCTTCTTCTGCAGCTTCGCCATTGACAGCCGCAGCAATTAACCCACAAAGCTCGATAAGAAAAAAGGCAGAGAGAGTGAGAAGGAAGAATATTAACTCTTAAGACGAAAAAGACAAGAAAACCGTCAATCTTTCATCTTTGGACTTGTCCGATTGCTCTATTCCATCTGGTGTTTTAGATAAACCCAGAACTGTTGGATTTTGGGAAAAAGGCCCGAAAAGTGCCAATTTTCCCAAATAATAATAATAATAATAATAATAATGAAAGGGGGAAAAAAAAAGGCAAATTTTTTTTTTAATATTTTAAGCTAATAAGTTTATGAAATATCCCTTCTCTGTTTTGCTAGTGGGTGAAAAAAAATATGATTTCTTTTAAAGAAAGAACATTGTGCTCTAGGTCCCACCTTAATTCGCATTTTTTTTTCTTCAGACAAGTAATATTGGGCCAGTGTTGAGGAGACAGGAACCTCATGGGCCCCATCAATGAAAGTTGAGAATTTATTCTGCCTAGGAGATGGGCCTTGCGGCTCTTCGGTAAAAATCGGGTCTGAACAAAATGTCAAAAACAAAACAAGATGTATATTATTCATTCTTGAAAGATCATTTGTTGCAGAAACATTCATATTTCTTTACGTGGTGGTGTTCCAATCTTCAATTTGTTTTACTTCTATTTTGATTCCATTTAATTAGATTTCTTAAGTGTGTTTTATTTATTGCATTAGTTCTTTGATATTCTTATAATTATTTTAATAAAGTAATACTCTCCATATTACATGAAAAGCAATGAGAATTTAGATGTGTTAATATGAAAATAACTAATAGTTAAGGGGCTGAAAATTAGTTTCCATTTTTCATATTGCATTGACCATGATTAACATAGAGATCCTCTCTCCTTCCTAACCTTTTTTTTTTCTTTTGTTTTCCTTTTCGTTTTCTTGAGAAATGAACGGCCTTACTTTTTCGTCATCTTTAGCAATCCTTCACCATTTCTCCTTGATTCTTGCATATATCGATTTAATTTCTCCATTCGATTCTATTTGTATAATTTTCTTACTTAATCTCTCCTAAATTCGTTAATCTTCTGTTCGATGATGAACTCAACTCTGCCTCCAGTTGACAATGCCGATCTTCCGCCTCAATCAACAAATTAGCTTGTGGATTTCTCTCATCCGTTGTATTTGCATCTTTCATATTCACCTGGAATGAATATCATTTCCTTCAAATTATATGGCACCAATAACTATGGCATTTGGTCTAATTCTATGGTTAATGCTTTAGCATCACTAAACAAAATTGAATTCATCAATGGAACCTGCACTCGTCTGGTTGCAGGCATTCCAATACAAAAACTTTGGGATCATTCTAATGCATTCGTTCTAATATAGAAATATTTAAGGAATATATTCAACAATGTTAATGGCTCTCGTATTTTGGCTTTTCATGGGCAAATTCATACTCATCGTCACGGAGTGTATTCTATTACTGCCCATCATTCAAAACATAAAATACTTCAGGATGAATTTGAGTTTCTTATTCCAAATCTCATTTGTATTTGTGATTTTACGGAAGATGTGCTAGCTCATAAGGAGCAATAGAAATTACTACAATTTCTAACATGCATGAATAAAGGATATAGACAGGTTTAGACTCAAATCATTATGATGAAATCTCTACCAAGCATTGATGATGCATTCTCGATGCTAACTCAAGATAAGACACAAATAAGACACAAATAAGACACAGAAGATTCTTAACAGTTCATCTATTTCTGAATCAACTACGATAGCTTTATTTGCCCATAATACCTTTAAGCAAAGTTCCTCTTCTTAGACAAGTAAATAACAGATGGAATGTGACCATTGCCACAAGAAAGGTCATAGACGTGATTCTTGTTATAGATTGATTGACTTTCCCTTCACTTTCAAATTCACAAAATCCAAGCAGCCTTATAAATTATATTTTGCACAGTGTGTTCACAAAGTCTATGGAATATGCCACCAAGACTTCCATTCATTAGACTAGTCCTCAATTCTTCACTATTGCGCAATATCAGCATATTCTAAGTATGTTGGACAAAGAATCTACCTCTCAGCCTCATAATTCATTAATGGAAAACTTAGCAGGTATACCAATTAGCATGCTTAGTCTATATTTTGAACCAAACTGCTGGATATTAGATACATGTGTTACAAATAACATGACTCATCACTTTAATAATGTAACATCTCTAAAATAATGCACTTCAATCTTTTTATTATATATTATATTGCCTGATGGAACAATAACATTTGCCACACATATTGGATCTGCACATATCTCTAATCAAATAATTCTAAAGAATGTTCTATATGTCCCAAACTTCAAATACAATTTGCTTTCCATTTCTCAACTCTCTTATGATTAGAACATATATGTTGCATTTATTCCTCAATTCTATATTTTTCAAGATCTCAAGGATAAAATGGCCATGAGGATTAGTAAGTAAACACAGCTACTACCTAACCTCTAATGATCTCTCTACTTCATGTTCTGCTAGTTTTAATTATAGCATTATCAATGTATTCAAAATAGATTCTTCTACGATGCAACTTGTAATCCTTTTCATGAATAAAAAACATATCTCTTACTTATTATCTATTCAATCTAACTTTAATCTTTGGCATAAAAGATTAGGGCATGTTACATATTCTTATATAAAAAATGCTCGTGGCTTGCCATACTCTTCTAAACATCTTGATTGCTCAATCCGTCCCTTAGCAAAACAAACAAAGTCTTAATCTTTCATCAACACTTCTAAAGAATCTATTCATTTTGTTCTTTTGCACATCGATTTATGGTGTCCATTCAAAACTCCAACCTACAATGGCTCTAGATATTTCCTTGCTATAATAGATGATCATAGTAGGGGGGGACTTAGACAATTCTTTTATTCAATAAAAGTTCAATGTTCAAAGCCATTTCTAAATTCATTATAATGATTCACGTTTAGATCATCAACCACGCGATGATTAAGTTTAGTATTTAAAGCATGTAAACTGGCGGACCATTTTTTTTTTTTAATGAATATATATTTCTCCTTCATCAATTTTCTCTGTCAAATAGTTAACAAGATGAGATTTCAATCTACTGTTCTTTTTTATTTATTTTAAATTATTAGATTATGAAGATATTAATATTAATATTAAAATTAATATTATTATTATTATTATTATTATTATTATTAATATTATGGGTTAATTCACTTTTTGGTTTTGGCATAATTTAATTCTTATACATTCGTCATTTGAAATTTTTAGTCACTATATTTTTCAAAATAAATTTTTTTTTAATTATTTTAATCACTTTTTAATTAGATTTTAATTGTTTACATTTCATTTATATTCTTCACAATTAAAATTTTTTTTTTTCTAAAATAAGAAGATTTCATTTAATAAGGGCAATTACATAATAGATAAATGATTATGAATATAATTTTTGTAAACAAATTGAAATGGAATGAGAAGTGTATACACCCACCTATACGATTAATGAAAGTGTATGTCCGTTAAGCTAATCAAATTTTGATTTAATGTGATAAATATTTTATGTGATATTATTTTTGTGTAAATATTAGTAAGATATTATTTATTATTATTAATGAAAGTTAGTTATTATTTATCATATTTATTAATTTTATTGGAATTAATATTATATATTCTATAAATACATATCATGATAAAATTCAATATCTTAAGTTATGCACTCTGAAGACCGTAATAGAGATCATGATAATAGAGACTCAAGTTGCCAAAAGCTCTAAAAATACAAACGGTTTGTTATCGTAAGATCTCGAGAATTGATATTGATTGACCATGTAGACAATCATGTAGTTTATCACATAATTGTTAGGTGGTTGATTTCACAGTCAGTGATATTAATGAAACACTATGATAATTTTGTGCACGCTTAATAAAAATTAAAATTACTGAATACGACATTTGAATAATTTTTAGTATTAATTAATACTGATTGTTAATAAAAATTATTTAATAATTATTTTAAATATAATTCTCGATGCTATAATTTCTTAAGTTCATACTTTAACAGTATTCGAATTAGTGGTAATCGGTTAACTACATCATGAATCATGAATCATGAAAATTGGACTGGTCTGGAAAAAAACATACATGCAAGGGAAATGATGTGGACTGGTAAAAGAACAAACATGTTCGATTATTGCATGATCTTAACTACCAAATTAACAAACATTGGAACCAATATATTATTGAACAACAAGTGTTACATAGATTTTTCCCTCCAATTCATGAATTCACTCACCTAGCTACCACGTTACCCTTATTAGCTGTCTCACCATATCATGTCATACTACAATATCTAATTGAACAAGAAGAAGAACAAAAAGATCCACTTTCTCTTTCTTTTTTCCATATCTAATTTGTTGTGTCTTTGTTTATGTCTTAAGAAAAACCGTTGGACTCTCAACAAGCTAGCTAGATTCTAGCTCCAACATGACTCTATATGAATACTTGGAAATTAATTGTCACAAAAATTGGTCCATATTAATATATTATATGTTGACTTCATGGCCATACTTTTTGTGATTATTTTTTATTTAGATGGGTCAAAGAGATGTAATTTGTTCATCGGGAAGAGGCAAAAGAATTTAAACTATCCTGCTGTATATTTTAAGAAAGTCAAATAGCAAAGGTAGTTGTAATTTAATGAGAGAATTTGACTGGGAAGACATATAATCTGAAAACATATTAAATGTTTAAAAAAAAAAAAAAAAAAAAAAAAATCACATTGGTATTGATCATCTAACTTAACTACGTTCTTTCCTTTTCCTCTGACTCGAATTAACTTTGCTAGGCTGGAAAATTGAAAACCAAGGTTCCCCCAGTTTAATTTCAAACCCTCCAACTACGTGTTTCCTCAAATTTTTGCACACACTTCAACGACAGGTATCATCTACATGAAACACGAAACATTAGTAATCTAATTCTTACAATAATTAACGAATTAGATACTCAGTCATTCTAGCTTTTGGCCAGAATATTGTTAAATTTGTTTTTCTCAATTGTATATATGATCATTCAAAGAATCCAATACACGACTACGAGACGTGTTCTTTTTCAAACATATAGAGCAAAACAAGTTTCAAAGTTAAGGCGGTCACCAAGAATTCAACCTACCTTCCTATGATGTTGTTAACCAAAGAGAAAAAGGAAGATTACCCTCTGAATTCTAAGTTAATACTTAAATAGTAACATGCATGTTGAATCTGATCATGAGGGGTGGGCAGAAATCAATTAACGCTAGCGGTGTGGGTAATCGAACAATCTGGTCAACCTTACCCTACAGGTCTACACACTTTTATTGTCCCCTGATCCTATATATATAAACAACTCTCCCCTTCAGTTTTGCATGCACCCTTTCATCTTCTTCATCTCTCTCTCCCTCTCTCATTTAACACTTGCACTTCTTCCTTTTTCTGCATATTTCCTCGCAACTATTAATATTGTTGTTATTGCATTTCACTAAAAAGGAGACGAAGAAACCTCTTCAGTTTCCAATGGTCCTTCTCAAGCTCGCTGAATGGATTTTGTACCATCTCTTAGCAAAATCATGTTACAGAGCCGCAAGAAAGATTCGACAGTACTATTACAGATTTCTTTTGAAAAACCCATCTTTTCTCAAGTCATCATCATCACATCAATTATCTTCTAATTCAGCATATCCTAGTGTGACAAAATGTGGGCTGGAAGGGAGAGAGGAAGAGACATTGGTCTGTGATTTTCATGGTGCTATTTTGAGGTCACCATCTTTCTTCCCCTACTTCATGCTGGTTGCCTTTGAAGGTGGTAGCATTTTCAGAGCATTCTTGTTGTTGTTATCGTGCTCCTTTCTCTGGGTTTTGGACTATGAGCTTAAAATGAGGGTTACGATATTCATATCATTTTGTGGGCTTAAGATAAAGGATATGGAGAATGTGGGTAGAGCTGTATTGCCTAAGTTTTATCTTGAGAATCTTAACCTTAAGGTGTTTGAGGTTTTAGGTTCAACAGGGAAGAGGGTTGTTTTCACAAGTGTTCCTAGTGTCATGGTTGAAGGGTTTTTGAGGGATTATCTGGCTGTTAATGATATTATAGGGACTGAGTTGCAAACACTTGGAAACTGTTTTACTGGCTTATTGTCTAAGAAAAACGGTTTGATTGTGAAGCACAAAGCGGTTAAGGAATATTTTGGAGACAAAAGGCCTGATATTGGCATAGGAACCCCCACCCTCCATGATCATCTCTTCATCTCCCTTTGCAAGGTATTAATATGTACATATATATGTTAATTAGTCTATTATTACTTGTTGCTATTATTTAACGCGATCACCATGCATGCTTTGAATGCTCGTTATTTACTAGAATTTTCAAGGATCTAGGGGGAATTTAGAAATTGTGTTCCTTATAACATCTTAATTTTGCTATATTTATGCATCATGCATGTAGGTTTAACTATATATACATATATCTATAGTCATGTTTTAATTGCATATAGAGTGTGATTTTGGAGTGCAGGAAGCTTATGTGGTAAACAAGGAGGATAGTACTAATAGTCGGAGCTTAGTAATGCCAAGAGAAAGATACCCAAAGCCATTAATTTTCCATGATGGAAGGCTTGCTTTCTTGCCCACTCCATGTGCAACTCTTGCAATGTTCATGTGGTTTCCTCTGGGAATATTTCTGGCGATCTTTAGACTCTTTGTTGGCATTGCTCTTCCTTTCAATTTGGCCATTTTATTAGGAGACTGGAGTGGTGTCAAAATTACTGTCAAAGGGATCACTGATCATCGTGACAAAAACAGATCATCATCATCATCATCTGGAGTTCTCTATGTTTGTTCCCATAGAACCCTGTTGGACCCAGTTTTTCTGAGCTTATCCATGGCTAAATCTCTAACTGCAGTCACATACAGCCTGAGCAAATTCTCTGAATTCATAGCTCCTATCAAAACAGTGAGGCTAACAAGAGATAGAAAAGTTGATGGAGAAACCATGCGGAGATTACTTAGGGAAGGTGATCTGGTCGTATGCCCAGAAGGAACTACCTGTAGAGAGCCTTATTTGTTGAGATTTAGTCCACTTTTTGCTGAATTAACTAACGAGATCGTGCCTGTTGGTGCGAATGTTTCTGTAAGCATGTTCTATGGAACAACTGCCAGTGGGTTGAAGTGTTTGGACCCCATTTTCTTCTTGATGAACCCTAGGCCTTGTTATTACGTTGAGATCCTTGAAAAGGTGCCAAAGGAGTTCACATGTGGGGGTGGAAGATCAAGCTTTGAAGTTGCAAATTATATACAGAGAAAACTAGGTGATGCGTTGGGATTTGAGTGCACTACACTTACAAGAAGGGACAAGTACTTGATGCTAGCAGGAAATGAGGGTGTTGTTCCAGAAAGAAGTAGCAAGAAAGCGTAGCCAAGTAGTATAGATACCTCTATTTTCTCAACATTTCATAGAGTAATTAACATATTAATTGAATACTATGGTCCTTACCTCCTATTTGAATTTGTTGGAATTCACCTGCGGTTGTTGTATTATGAAATTGAATGTCAAATGTGGAGTGAGTAGAATGTATTTCAGATTCATTTAACAGAAGAATGACGTAATTATTATTAGCATTTTCTTGCATTATTAGTATGAAAAGTAGTAAACTATGACCAATTGAAATGTTGGTGTTGGTGTAATCGTGTATTGTCATTATCTTTATGAATATTCCTCTTTTAATTGAAAATTTGTTTTAAGTTTGTTTGGTACTTTAAGAACATTTTCTTACTGTTTCAAATTGTCAGCGTACGTACGGGTGGGACATGGTCAATTAATTCACTCATTCAACTACCAAGGTTTAGGCATTATTGTATCCCCTTGACATATAAAATATGTAATATCTATTTATTTATTTAAAATGTGGTAATATATTGAGATGTGCTGCCAATGAATGCGTATTCATATGATATCCTAGAGTTCACCCACTTGTAAATTGCAGTCAGAGGGCCCTTCTTATTTTGGAGACATAGTCATGTTCATGATTTAGTGATTGGCCCACCATAGCCATGTCAAGTAACTTTTGTGTGGAATTAACAAGCCTTAGTGTGACATGATGTACAAGCTTTTCAGGATCATCATCATGATGACCAGGGCAAATGAGATTTTCACATGATTTGCTAGCATGAAGGATGATGCGAGTGGCTTTGTCATTAGAGACGTAAAAGAGGGCGAAGTGTTTTCCGGCCAGAGAGTCCTCGGCATCATTGATTATTGTAATATTGAAGCCTTTAGATGCTTCATGGTTTGCCCATATTGACATCATCCCGATAAGAAACACAGAAAGAAGCCGCATGAGAATTCCGTAATCGGACAAGAACGAGGAACTGTCGTGGCCATTAGTGTTGTGGCAGAGGACGGTTGGAGTTGAAGTGGAGGGGGAGGCGACAGAGGTGACCCCGGAGAGTTTGCGGTGGTGATGATGATGGGTAAGAGTGGGTGGAGGAGGGATTGGTGGGCTTCCATGGATTTAGGAGAATATGAGATGAGTAGTAGTGCTAGATTGATTTTGAAGTATGCATTACAATAAATATTTATATAATTTTAATTTTGGACAACCGCTAACCAGTGGTGGGTATACTATTAGGTTGAATGGATTGAATTCTAAAGCATTTTGGGCCCCTTCCCTTCTTGACAACTCCTCAAATATGTTTCTGTAGCATGCATGTGCCACGTGATCGTCATGTGAGATAGAGCATATGATGAATAACAAGTTTGAATCATGGTTTATCTATTAGTGTTGTGTGTTATAATAATGTAGTGCTTGTGATATGGGAAAGAACATCTCTCGATCAGAGTGTTTTTAAAATGAAAATCACCTTCTTTTTCTCCCCTCGGTTCTTTGCAGGTTTGGAACAACATGAGAAAAGGTATTTCTGGAAAGGGTACGTAGGGCCCAAAACAGAGTCAGACAGTACCAAAGGTGACCGCAAAAATCAAGCGCTGACCCAAATATATTAATGTACGGATATATACACAGCAGACAGACAAAGGTGTAACCATGCTAATCTATACATACTTGCCAAGTCAAGAATACAACTCTTCTGATTTTATCAAAACAAAACTAGTCCAAGACCAAGAGCGTGATAGGCTTTTTTTGTTTACCAGAAGCCTATCACATTTTCTTCTTCCTTTTCTCTGGGAAATCTCTCTACACTACCAATCTCACCTTAACTAGACCAATCTCAAAACTCTAAACTAAGGCAAAATACACAAGCCAGTTTGCAGGCAATTTCAATCCCTTAGAGGCTTCTAAGAGTAATGAATATTACTGGAAACCAAGGTCATTAGTGAAATGGCGACTGAAAAAACAAAATACAAGATATCCAATTCTTTGAGTGTTGCTGCAGATGTAGATGGGCCTGAAGGCACTGCACCAAAAACCGTCGAGCCGCTTGAATTTGTCGTGTTTAGGACTGAAGAACTCGTGCTGAAAAATTCAATGCACATGATATTCAATAAGGATTCTTCTTAAAGCTAAAATAGGCAGCAACACAACTAATATTCAGTAAGAGTAAACTTCACCTAGTAAATGGATATTGACATGTTCCGGAACCTGATCAAAGAAAAAGAATTAAGTAAAATTGATAGAAACAGAGTCAATTATGCCCTTCTAAGAATCTTGTAAAGGATGTAACTTACTTGGGTCAGTATTAGTAATGACAGCAGTTCCTGCAAAGTTACAACTATTTGGAACCGGATTCTTCTGATAATAGTTGTTAAAGGCGAAAGAGGCATGGTCCAGAAGAGTGTTTGGACTGTAACAACTTCCACTGGCCTGAATTGCCGAGCAATCGGCCCCACCATAGCCACAAGCATAGTCTAGAGCAACTTGTAAGGCTGATTTTGATGCACTGGGGCTAGCAATACACCAGCTAGCACCTGAAGAAATAGGTGAAGTTGTTGTTGCTGTAGAGGGGATTACATTAGGTGTTGTCATGGCCGTAGGGGAAGTTGAATCCGGAGTTGAAGTTGGGTTTATGATCGGAATTGATGAAGTAATTGGATTGGTCGGAATTATTGTTGGGACTGTGGTTATAGGGGTGGTTATGTCCAACTGGGTGATGTGTAGTTGTTCTTGTTTATGGATTAGCTCTTTTGTATATCCTGTTATTTTGTAGTGAACAGAAAAATAGTGATGTTAAGCTTTTGCTAAACAGCAAATTAAACCTAAAGAAGTTAGTTCAATCTGAGATTCGAATTGAGGAAAGAGGGTTTTAAAAATTCAATCTTTGGGTTTAACTTCTGAATTGAAATTAAAGTAGTCGACAGATTGATTACATCTAACAGACGGGAAAATGCATGGAGTTTGAATTACTTACTTGTCCAAAAGTCACCATGATTAGGTGAAAATTTGAGGAAAAGTTTGAAATTCCATAACAACAATCATAACAACAATCATTGAGAATTTGAAAAAAGTCTCCTTTTATTACAAAAAAAAAAAAAAACTGGTGGTTACATATATGAACACTGACAGTGAAAAAGTCGAGATGTCATGCCCACTTGGAAAATCAAATCATTCATGTAAAGCAATGAACAATCAATTGCAAAGAATTTCAAAATGACGGGATCAAACTCAAGCATATGGAAAAAATGGCATCTTGACTAGTTGATGAACTGGGCATAATAAACAGAATATGGAAAAGAGGCATAGATAAGAAGATAGTAACCTAAACAGAGAGAAGGAGATGATAGGAGTACGATTAGCGTATAGAAAACCAATCCATCCATTCCCAATGCACGCCTTCTTCCTTCAGTTTTCTGCCTTATCTTCTTTTCCTTGGCCAATTTTGCAGTCCTGTTTTTGTCTATCTATGCAACAGAGAGTGGAGAAAATATATGAATAAACTACAGAGGCTTCAAATTACACGTACATATATTGAAGAATGGGGGCACCCTTTCGGTTGAGGAGACAGAGAGAGAGAGAGGGGGTGAGAAAACATGGGTGTAGGGGAGGGTGCAGGCAAGAGAGGAAAGAAAAAGGAGGGAAAAAGTGGGGAAGAAGGTTGGACCCGAAAAAAAGAGGGAAAAAGAAAGAGTTGTTTGGAATTTATTAGGCTGGAAGGGGGGAGTTTGTGGGCTTGTAATCATTCTCATCAATTCTTCTGCATTCTCCTTTCCACTGCTCCCTACGCCACACCATAAAAACCACACCACCATCTTCTTCTTTTTTTCTTTGAATCTGGATATTCCAAACATTCAAAGAATGAAATGCTTAAACTAGTGATTATCACTTAATTCCCTAAAATATTACTAAGCTAAGTGATTTATTATGGTGGTTTATGTAGAGTCAAGATTTTGCTCTTATGATGACCAAAGTATCTATTTGGTGGATGCTAACGTGTCCGACGTAGATTAAAAGTTGAAAGATAGATTCGTGAAATATCTGGTTTGAAGTGGGCAGACCTAAATTCTATTCTCTCGTTTCATTGATATGATGGTCTCCTCTTCAATTCGGCCACAGAGATTGACTTATCCTTCAGTTTTCAAAGCTTATTTTCAACTTGACCTAGCCCATTATGGAGTTCAGCTTCATGGAAGGATTATAAGGCTGGGTCTTGAAAATGATCCATTTATCAGGAACACCATTATATACATGTATGCAAATTGTGGGTTTTTGAATGAAGCAAGGCAGAACTTTAATGAAGATATGGAATTTGATCCTGTTTCGTGGAATTCTATGATTACGTCTTGCTAAATGTGGGGAAATTGGGGAGTCGAGGAAGCTGTTCGACAAAATGCCTTTGAGAAATTATGTTTCTTGGAACTCTATGATTAGTGGGTATGTTGGGAACGGAAAGTTAACGGAAATGATGGAGCTTTTTGGTAAAATGCAAGAGGAAAATATCAAGCCCAGTGAATTTAATATGGTAAGCTTGTTGAATTCTTCACCTCATTTAGGAGCACTAAAACAAGGAGAATGGATTCATGGTTATATAAAAAAGAATAATCTTGAGTTGAATGTAATTGTCATTACAGCCACAATAGATATGTACTGCAAATGTGGTAAAAACGCTCTTCAAGTGTTTGAGACAAATCCTAACAAAGGATTGTCAAGTTGGAATGCTATGATCCTCGACCTAGCTACAAATGGCTGTGAAAATAAAGCAATCTTGTTATTCAAAATGCTGGACTCTTCAAATCTTAAACTGGATTATGTTAGTTTTATAGGCGTCCTAACAGCTTGTAATCACTCGGAAATGGTAGATAAAGCACTGTATTATTTTTCAAGAATGATAAACACGTATAAGATTGAACCATTAACAAATCATTATAGTTGCATGGTTGATCTGCTTGAAGGAATAAGAAACAGTACAAGAGAAATGATCCAAGAACACGAAGCAGTCTGCGCTCGCTTATTTACCATTCAATATGTCATGCAGGGTACCATCCGGGCATGGTTGCAGGTTTTTTCTTCACACTTTCATCCAGAACTCCTTGACCAGTTTTTTATATTGATAAGTGATTTCTTGTACAATTTGTACGACAAAAGCCTTACTGTTACACATAACCTGGGAGTGGGGGTTGTGGCCTTATTCTATCAGTTATCACCGGACTTTTTGGGATCAATGCTGATGGCATACTGGGAGCTGATGGATCTCCATATGCATTTGCTCTGTTTTCTGGTATCCTTGTCTTGTTGAGAATCATACTGATTTTCATCGGATTGCTTTACCTTGGGTTGAAAAAACCCATAATTGAGGAGCATGAGGAAGTGCGAAAACTCGGCCTGGAAGAGCTGGTTAGGATGTTTCAGCAGGAAGCCGAATCCCATGCCCAAGTTAGAAAGTCAGTTGTTTCACAAGTTAGAAAGACAGTTGCTAGCCAATTTGCTTCCGTCTTTAGCACCCAATTTGCAACATGGCGGTAACTATGTCCTAATCAATTGAAATTTAAATGCAGGACTGAAACTTTACAGCTACCCATATGTTTTGGATAGTTTTAATAGTAGTTGCTTTGGAGAAAGTATGTTCTGTTTTTCTCATTCACTGGATATTCAAGGCAGAGCATGTGATTTTCCAGTCTCCGGAGAGCATGCCGATCAGATGGCTCTTAGCCTCATTTTATCTTTGTTTCTAATTTCGACAGAACAGATAAATAGTAATGCAAGTTTCATTAAGCTAAACTCATTTTATAACAGAAAAACAAAAGAAACATCTTACAAAATGGGACGAAGGAAAATGTATATACAAGAATCATGTTTCGTCAGGTATCCAGCTTCCCCTCCTTGATGCCTGCGATTCTGTGAACACAAAGGGCAAACATGTTTTAAGCGATCATATGAAACTGTTGCTGGATATTAAGGAGAATTATAAGATACCTCTGTCTGATATCACGAATGCCCTCAAGAACCTGCACTGTTTGATGCACCTTTACATTCTTCTGTTCATCCCCACTATCTAATATCAAAGTTGATACCTTTAGTACGGCGGTTAGTTCCAGTTCAATTCTATTCAGCTGTCTTTCAAGGTGTTCCAAGAATTCTTTAAAAGAGGAAATTTCCTTCAGGCTAAAGAGTATCTGATCTTCATCCAGTAATCTCGAGGTTTGAGAAGATTGCAAACCTTCTTGTTCCTCTGTAATAGCTATGCTTCGTTCTGAATTCAGCTGTAAATCTTGATTCACTTCCAGATCTTCATCTAGATGTTCAGCAACCTCCGGCTTTATTGACACGATCCGAACAGGTTTTGATGCAGCTTCAGCATGACTGACTTCTTCGAGATCCAAGGCAATATTTCCTATTAACTGACTTTCTTTTATAGATATTGCCTGAAACAAAGCAAGTTTCAGCATTGGAATTTATAAAAAATTCTTCACAAGAAACTGATAATTTTCCTTGTACCTCGTTAAGCTTCGTGGAAAGTTGATCAAGCAACTCGATGCGACTCTTGGACTTGTTCAGAGCTGCCATGACCTTCTTCTTTTGGAAAAGTAATTCCCTGGCATCATCCTCCTTCCCTGTTCGAACACTTATGGCTGCCTGTCGCCGTAGATTGTCAGCCGCCTCCGACAATCTTAGAAGCCTCAATCGCGCATTATTCGCTAAATCAACAACCACATTACTATCTTATAACAATTCACAAGTTTACAATTCAACTTCGACAGAGATGAATTTTTCTGAAGAATCAATAACTGACTACAGAAAGAATAAGAGGAAGAGAGCGGAATTAAGGTTGAGAAGGCGTTGTGAACCTTTGGCTCTCGTGGTCTCTGCTTCTGAATGAAGGCGATCGAGCTGGGAGCGGAGCTTTTCCGAGGTAATACTGGGAGAAGCGAAGCAGATGAGCCGCCGTGGCGGTCTGTAAGGGTAGGTTATACCAATGGCTGAACCATTATGCAAAATCATGGCTGAACCACTATGCAAAATTATACCAAGACCACTTCGTGGGTCTTCACTCTTCCACTTGCCTATGGCTCTGGATGAGAAACGGACTTCTTCACGGGTAACAGCCATTCGATTTCATTTAATGAATCGGATGGCTGTGATTTATCTTGAAGGCTTTATTAGGTTTGAATTATCAAAACTTTTGGGTACTTCTCGTAATTAAAAATAAATAAGTAGGGGCTTTATCTTGAGGCTTCTTATCGGGATGATGTAAATATGGGCAAACCATGAAGCAGCATCTAAAGGAAGGCCGGGGACTCTCCTTCCGGATAACACTTTGCCCTCTTTTACGTCTCTGGTGACAAAGCCACTCGTATCCTCCTTCATGCTAGCAGACTTTGTTAAAAACTCCTTTACCCTGCTCATCGTGATGATGATCCTAAAAAGCATGTACACCATGTCATGCTAAGGCTTATTAATTCCACACAGAAGCTTCTTGACATGGGCTATGGTGGGCCGATCACCGAATCATGAACAAGACAAAAGGGTAAGAAGGAGAAGAGGAGTAAGTATAGTTTTTAACTCACTTCCCAATAAATTCAGGGTTCCTCAAGTTCCATCTTCCCCCTCATTTCACCACCTCATATCATACAGGAAATTTCAATGAGCCATAAGTTGATTCAATAATCAATTGTTCGATGACATGTAACGAATCTCTCTCTCACACACTCTCTCTCTCTCTCTCTCTCTATGTCTCCAACATTGTCCCTAAAATGAACTGATCGAATAACATGGATTTTAAGAATCACAGTTTCTGACATTTTCTATAGGAAAATTTCAGAAAAATTTCAGAAACAGTATACTGATAGAGATCAAGAAAACATCTAAGAAAACTAGCAATGCTAGAAATAATAAAGCTACGGCGCACTATCCTGAAGTCAAAATGCAAACACCATATGTCTTACAAACAAACAAATTCTAATTCTGTTTTGTACTGGATGATGGCACAAATGTTTTCTCAGCAGGTGTTTCGTCCTCTTTCCTCCCGGCAAGAATCATAGAGATTTGCAGGCCTCTGCTAAATGCTTGATTGAAGAGAATCCGTGTTTGAAACTCGGAAACAAATGGGAACCATGACAAGATGGCTATTGGCATGAATATGAGCAGTCCCATTATGTACTCATATGCTCTAGCTAGTTCTTTTATTGAATCCCAAAATCTTATCCCCTTCAGCATTGATCTGCATGCTTGCCCAATCTATACCCCAAAAAATATCATAATAAGCTACTTTTTTTTTCTTTTTTTCTTTTTAAAGATCCCAGTAGTTAATTTGTGGGCAATTAAGACCCTCCGAAACAGAAAACTAGATGAGGTTTGGCGGACCCCTCCAAATAAGCCACTTGATGAGAAAAGTTCAGATAAAATGTGACCATGTTTGAGCAAAGAAAAACTTACAAGCAGAACGGCCCAGCCAGTTGGCAAAAAGGCAAGGATAGCAGCGAATAAATCTGATATTGTGAGGCCACATACTACGAACAAGACAGTCATGACTGATATGAATCAGAGGAAGAGAAGCGCTTTCAGTATTCTGAACATCAGCTGAAAGTCAGTCCCAAATCTTCGTCTACCCATTGATACCATCTGAAACAGTAATGTGTTATATAAACATATAATAGTTTGAACATGTCCTCCGGAATCGAGATTAGTTTAGTTTCAACTAAAAAAAGTCAGGCTGCTACCTTCAATACGAGAAGAGCAGTTAGCATCACCACCCAAGAAAGTGCATAGACCTACAAGCAGATTGTCTACAATTAACAAGAGATTATCTAGCACAACATAAAAGGCAAAAGAACAAATAAATTAAAGAGTCATACCCATTAGCTCTTGCCACGATGGGCTATATCAAGGTGGTAGGCAATTCCATACTGAAAAATGAAGAACCGAAATGCAAGTATTATGTCTAGCGCTCTTCCCCTAATACTAGTACTTTTCAAATGCTCTTGCTCTCCATCCCACCATGACTCCTGTCACGACCCAAACCTTTCGTGACCGGCACGTGGCCCTTTTTATAACTCTCCTGGCCACGTAACTCTCTGAGTGTTACCCTGTAAACTTAGCAATATATATTTATACATATGTATATTACTAAGATCATTGTATAATATGAAAACTCATTTCATTAATTACTAAGATCACTATACATGTTGGGTATGTTCAACGGAACGACCTACTAGTCCACATGAACCCTATTTACATTTCAAAAGTGGACTACAAAAGAATCAAAAGAAAACTCCTAACAACCTGGAAGGAGTAATCGACAAAGGAACTATCAACTCCTGTCAAAGTATCCTGGATGCCCAACTAAGAACAATCCACTATCTGGAGAAGGAAAAATTTAACAAAAAGAGAGGATGAGCTAAAACTCAGTGAATAAATATTACATAGTTACATTTTCATGACAAGAATTCTGTAAACATGCACAATTAGAAAATAAATCATTAGCAAAGTTCAAATTTAATATACTAACTTCACACTAAAGAAACTCACATAGCTAAATCAATCGTTATACCCTTATCATTTTCCCAACACCTATATCAAACATATCAATTGTGTGATATCATAATTCGACAACTTAACACAATTAAAACATCACAATGTAACCAGGCAATGGTTCACATCAGCACACACAAGTCGTCAGTTATATATTATCCTGCCATATACGGCTATAATATTAGTATACATGTGTGACTCCGCACATGTCATATATATATAACAGATCAAGGTGCACCAAGGCTATCATCACTGCTGATAGCTACAGCTATCCTGACGACTTGACAATCAATCAGACAATATGCAATCGTATCGCAATCAAATCCATATGTAGAATCGCACCCATTAGTCCTACAATTCCTTCATGATCACAATACTTAAGACAACCATGTCTTCACAAAGAGTTCATGTACATATCATGAAACGTTAATATACTTTAATTTCAATATGAACTTAATTTCCTATACGCTTGTCCCGACTAATGCATGCCCCCTTCTTTTCTTATTCAAATAACCATTTAAAACCAAGTCTTTCATAAAACCACTAATATGACGAATCATTAATTTCAATCACTTATATCCAACAAACAAATCATAAACTATCATATCCAATCAATTAATTCCCATGAAATAATTTATCAAGCATGAAGGATTTAAAATACTTTATGTAACCATATAACATTTACTCATAGTGGGATACGTCAAAATTATAAAAGACATCGATTCAACTGGACTCCGGTGGAGGGTCTCTCGATGAACCTATTTCCGAAAAACAATGAATTTATAATTATAGCTACTATTGTAAATAACTATAGGACTAAATAAGAAATTTAGATCTGCCCCCTTCTTGTCACAATACTAGTTAGCCGGTATTAAAGCTAACTTAACTTAATCAATCCACCATAAGCCCTAATTGTCCCAATTCGATTTTTGTTTTATGAACTAATATTCTACTAATCTAACATTACTTCAACTTTACTATGATTGCTTTCATTTACTAGCAACCCATATACAAAAACATCTCCTTCTTCATTTCTCATTCTACCATAATTGTTACCATTTAACCCATATCCTAATAATCCCTTCACAAACCCTAATTTTTGAAAAATTCCAAATTATCTCAATTTGATTCCACCAACTCAAATTCATCCTTATTCTATCAATATCAAACTATCATCATACTACAATTTCTAACATCTAAGCCAAAAAGAGAAATCGAAACTTTTGGGGATTTAGGGTTCTTACTTCAGATTTGGCAAATAGAGGAGGAACGATCCGATTTTTTTCGAAATTGAGGAGGGAACCAAGCTAACCACGAGTATAATTTGAAGAAGCCCCCATGATTCAAAAATCTTAGCCACGTAGGTTGAATTTGCAGAAGGTAGGGAGAGAGAGAGAGAATGAATTTTCTTTTGTTTTTCTTTGTTTTTCCTTCTCTGTTTGTCGCAGCAGCAAGGGAGCTAAAAAGGTTTCATTTTCAAAAATTTATAGTTTGACCCCCTTCTTTCACTATAATTATTTTTTTTTGCCCATTTGACTTTTCAACTTTTTTTTTTTTTTTGACTGGGTTCTCACATTCTCCCCCCCTTAAGAAAAATTCGGTCTCCGAATTACTAACCTGTAGCATAGAAGAGATGAGGATGTTTACTTTTCATCTGATTTTCAAGTTCCCAGGTTGCTTCATCCCTTGTATGATTTGTCTACACAACATTAACTAGCCTCACCTCCTTCGAACGGAGCTTCTTTACTTGTCGGTCTATAATGCCCACCGGCTACTCAATATAAGATAAATTTGGTTCGAGTTGAACTGGCTCTGTTTGTAAGACATGGGACGAATCTGGCATATATTTCCGAAGCATTGATACATGGAAAATTGGGTGTATACCCGACATATCTGGTGGGAGTGTTAAACGATAAGCCACCGCTCCAATCCGATTAAGGACTTCAAAATGGCCGATATACCTAGGGCTTAATTTCCCTTTGTTGCCAAATCTCATAACTCCCTTGAAAGGAGAAACTCGTAAGAAAACATAATCACCAATATGGAATTCTAACTCTCTTCGCCTATGATTAACATAAGTTTTTTGTCTACTTTGTGCCGCCAAAATTCTTTCTCGAATTAACTGGACCTTATCAATTGCATCTTGAATGAGATCCGGTCCTACTAGTTGTTTTTCACCCACTTCAAACCAACCGATAGGAGATCTACAACGACGACCATATAATGCCTCAAATGGGGCCATTTGGATACTAGCTTGATAGCTATTGTTGTAGGCAAATTCTACCAAAGGCAAAGATTGATCCCAACTACCTCCAAAATCAATAATTGATGCTCGAAGCATGTCTTCAAGTGTATTAATGGTTCTTTCTGATTGTCCATCGGTTTGCGGATGAAAAGTGGTACTTAGATCTAGACGAGTGCCCAAGGATTCTTGGAATGCTCTCCAAAACCGAGATGTAAATTGTGGCCCTCTATCTGAAACAATAGAAACTGGTATCCCGTGCAGGCTAACAACTTTATCCAAATAAAGCCTTGCTTATTGTGCAACTGTGTAGGTAGTCTTCACCGGAAGGAAATGAGCACACTTAGTATCCACGATCACCCATATAGAATTGTACCCCTTGCTGGTACGAGGTAACCCCGTTACAAAATCCATTATGATGTTCTCCCATTTCCATTCTGGCACGTGGAGGCTTTGGTGCATTCCCGCTGGTTTCTGATGTTTTGCCTTGACCTGTTGACAAGTCAAACACTTAGAAACAAAGTCAGCAACATCTTTCTTCATACCTTCCCACCAATAGATTTCTCTTAGGTCACGATACATCTTCGTTGACCCTGGATGAATGGAGTAAGCAGCAAGATGGGCTTCTTCTAGGATTTCCCTTCTAAGACCATCCACATTAGGAACACAAATACGATGACATAAACGGAGAATCCCATCCTCCCCTATTACGAAACCTGAAGTCGCTTCTCTTCAATCTTCACTAATCATCCCACTTAACTTTTCATCTTTTAATTAAGCTTCTCGAATACTGTCTAACAAGGTTGGACGTATCCGAATATGAGCTAAAAAGGCTTCGGTCTCATTACTTCCAAAACAAACTCCATTGCTTTCAAGTTGGTGAATTGCAGAAATCAGAGGTCTCCTTATTGATGAGATATGAGCTAAACTCCCAACTGACTTCCTGCTTAGAGCATCGGCCACCACATTTGCTTTCCCCGAATGGTATAAGATAGTACAATCATAATCCTTAAGCAACTCCATCCAACGACGTTGTCGAAGATTGAGATCTCTTTGCTCGAAAATATATTTCAAGCTTTTATGGTCGGTGTATATCTCAGTGGTTTCACCATACAAATAATGCCTCCAAATCTTTAGTGCGAACACTACTGCTGCCATTTCAAGATCATGAGTAGGATAGTTTTGTTCATGTTTCTTAAGTTGACGAGAAGCATAAGCAATAACTTGACCATCTTGCATCAAAACACAACCCAAACCAATTCTTGAAGCATCGCAATAAACAATGTAGGCTCCAAATCCCAAAGGTAATGCTAGGACAGGTGCGATTGTTAAACAAGTCTTCAGTTTCTGAAAACTCTATTCACAAGCTTCCGACCATTGAAACTTCACACCCTTTTGAGTTAACTTAGTCAATGAGGAAGCAATTCGGGAGAAATCCTTGACAAAGCGTCGATAATACCCTACCAACCCCAAAAAGCTACGAATTTCAGTGACCGAAGTTGGTCTTGGCCAATTCTTCACTGCTTCGATCTTAGCCGGGTCTACATGAAGGCCCTCCTCAGAGATTACATGGCCTAGGAAGGCTACATGGTTCATCAAAAATTCGCATTTAGAGAATTTGGCATACAATCGATGTTCCCTCAAGGTTTGCAAAACTATCCTTAAATGAAGTGCATGTTCTTCCTCGCTCTTTGAGTAGACCAATATGTCATCAATAAACACAATCACAAATTGATTTAAGTGTTGCTTAAAGACACGATTCATTAAGTCCATGAAAGATGCCGGAGCATTAGTCAAGATGAAAGACATGACAAGGAATTCATAATGCCCGTAACGTGTGTGGAAAGCTGTTTTAGGAATATCCTCGCCCTTAACCTTTAACTGGTGATATCCTGAACGAAGGTCAATCTTCGAAAAGCATTTCGCACCCTGAAGTTGATCGAATAAATCATCAATGCGAGGAAGGGGGTATTTATTCCGAATAGTCACCTTATTAAGTTGTCTGTAATCAATACACAACCGTAGAGTTCCATCCTTCTCTTTTTCACAAATAAAACTGGTGCACCCCAAGGAGAGACACTGGGACGAATAAACCCTTTATGTACTAGTTCATTTAATTGCTCCTTCAACTCTTTAAGTTCTGCGGGAGCCATCCGATATGGTGGTATGGATATAGGATCACAACCGAGAATAACATCAATACAAAATTTTATCTCCCTATTAGGAGGCAATCCGGGCAATTCTTCTAGGAACACATCTGGAAATTCACGAATTATCTAAACATCCTCGACACTCGCTTGCACATTACAAGTGTCTCTTATGGTGGCTAAATATCCATAGCACCCCTTCTTAAGAAGTTTTCTAGCTTTCAATGCCGATATCAAATTAAGTGGCGACATATTACCTTCCCCAGTTATAAAAAAATATTGGTTCTTCTAGTAGCTCAAACTTAACCAATTTATGATGGCAATCCAAAGTTGCATGATAAGAGGCTAACCAATCCATGCCTAATATGACATCAAAGTCGGACATATTGAGCATGATCAAATATGCTACCAACTCTCGTTCCCCAACACTAATGACACATAACTTGTATACCAAGTCAACATCAATAAATTCCCATATTGGTGTAGCCACTGTCAAATACTTGTCTAATAAAGTTGGGTCCCTATCAAACCGACTAGCCAAGTATGGTGATACAAAGGAGTGCGTGGATCTAGGATCAAATAATATACGAGCATAAAAAGAGTTAACTCGAAGCGTACCTGCTACCACTGCATTAGATGCTTGGGCATCCTGCTGAGTCAAAGCATATACCCTTGCCTGCCCTCTCCCGGAAGACGATGATGCACCTCTACCTCCGGAACCTCTCCTTGAACCCCGACCCCCAGACGGTCGGCTAGATTGTGCAACGCTCAATGGAGAAGAGATCGTTGATCGAGCCGAATCCCTTGGATTATTCGGACAATCTCTTTTAAAATGGCCTATCTGACCACACCCGAAACAAGCTCTAGTTTGTCGGTGACATGGTCCAGAATGTCTATTCCCGCAACTAGGACACATACCCTTGCCCTGAGATGGCAAGGTCGACCCCTGTGAACCAGATGGTGCCATATGTACTCTTGGCTGATGACTAGCAGAACCCATAAGAGAAGGTTGAGTCATGCTTAGCGTAGTCCCCTGGTAATGCACCCATCCCGGTGTACTGAACCCCGACTTCTTACTGGAATCCCCTCTGAACCGGTTGCTAGGATTATCAGTCTTGAGGCGCTTATTGATCTCACGTTCGACCTTATCCCGAATTTTTTGGTCTTCAATTCTTTCTGCAGCATCCACTGCATCAACATATGAGGCATGTTTTTGTGCCCCCACCGCCTTAAACAATGGAGTCACAAGGTGATCTAGAAACCTTCTAATCCTCATTTCTTCTGTTGCAACTAGATGAGGAGCATGCTTTGATAATCGAGTAAATTGGATGTTGTACTCCGATACCGTCATACTCGGAATCTATCTCAAATTTTCAAATTCCCTTGCCAATTTGTCTCTCTTGTTACCAGGAAGAAACCTTGCCATGAACGCATCTTGAAACTCATTCCAAGTCAATTTCAGAGATCTCGTCGGCCTATTCTGTAAGAAGGTGGTGTACCAATCATATGCCATATCCTCTAATCTGTAAGCTACCAACTCTACGAATCGAGTATCAGAACACCCCACGGCCCTACAAGCCTTCGTTGAACTTTCTAGAAATCGTAGAGGATCTTCTGTAGGATCAGAACCCATGAACATAGGAGGCTTTACCTTCAAAAACTCAGAAATGGCTACATAAGGTTCACCATCACCACCCTGTACCCTCGCAAAATTAGGTTGTTGATGAATTCTTCTTCTAAGTGGTTCTTCAACTCTTTCATCCACATCTATGCCATGTCCTGGCATACCAGTTCACCTTCCCCTTGTTCCCCATCCTGGAACATTTCATCGAGACGTAGCAGAAATCCCATCTGGCACATCATTTCTTCGCCTCGTGCCTCCCCTCGTCTTAGGAGCCATATTACCTAATTAAACAATAACTTGGATATTTAGGATACGTTAGAATGAATATGAAGGAATGACACTGATGGAAAGAAAATTTCAAGGAGACTAGACACTAAATAACCTTTCAGGAATCGACTAGTATTTTGATTGTAAATATGCCCGGGTACATACAACAACCAAGATACTACCCAACACCTTGCTCCGTCAACATATGATTTTGGACCTAAAGCCTAAGCTCTGATACCAAGTTTGTCACGACCCAAACCTTTCGTGACCGGCACGTGGCCCTTTTTATAACTCTCCTGGCCACGTAACTCTCTGAGTGTAACCCTGTAAACTTAGCAATATATATTTATACATATGTATATTACTAAGATCATTGTATAATATGAAAACTCATTTCATTAATTACTAAGATCACTATACATGTTGGGTATGTTCGACGGAACGACCTACTAGTCCACATGAACCCTATTTACATTTCAAAAGTGGACTACAAAAGAATCAAAAGAAAACTCCTAACAACCTGGAAGGAGTAATCGACAAAGGAACTATCAACTCCTGTCAAAGTATCCTGGATGCCCAACTAAGAACAATCCACTATCTGGAGAAGGAAAAATTTAACAAAAAGAGAGGATGAGCTAAAACTCAGTGAATAAATATTACATAGTTACATTTTCAGGACAAGACTTCTGTAAACATGCACAATTAGAAAATAAATCATTAGCAAAGTTCAAATTTAATATACTAACTTCACACTAAAGAAACTCACATAGCTAAATCAATCGTTATACCCTTATCATTTTCCCAACACCTATATCAAACATATCAACTGTGTGATATCATAATTCGACAACCTAACACAATTAAAACATCACAATGTAACCACGCAATGGTTCAAATCAGCACATACAAGTCGTCAGTTATATATTATCCTGCCATATACGGCTATAATATTAGTATACATGTGTGACTCCGCACACGTCATATATATATAATAGATCAAGGTGCACCAAGGCTATCATCACTGCTGATAGCTACAGCTATCCTGACGACTTGACAATCAATCAGACAATATGCAATCGTATCGCAATCAAATCCATATGCAGATTCGCACCCATTAGTCCTACAATTCCTTCATGATCACAATACTTAAGACAATCATGTCTTCACAAAGAGTTCATGTACATATCATGAAACGTTAATATACTTTAATTTCAATATGAACTTAATTTCCTATACGCTTGTCCCGACTAATGCATGCCCCCTTCTTTTCTTATTCAAATAACCATTTAAAACCAAGTCTTTCATAAAACCACTAATATGACGAATCATTAATTTCAATCACTTATATCCAACAAACAAATCATAAACTATCACATCCAATCAATTATTTCCCATGAAATAATTTATCAAGCATGAAGGATTTAAAATACTTTATGTAACCATATAACATTTACTCACAGTGGGATACGTCAAAATTATAAAAGACATCGATTCAACTGGACTCTGGCGGAGGGTCTCTCGATGAACCTATTTCCGAAAAACAATGAATTTATAATAATAGCTACTATTGTAAATAACTATAGGACTAAATAATAAATTTAGATCTGCCCCCTTCTTGTCACAATACTAGTTAGCCGGTATTAAAGCTAACTTAACTTAATCAATCCACCATAAGCCCTAATTGTCCCAATTCGATTTTTGTTTTATGAACTAATATTCTACTAATCTAACATTACTTCAACTTTACTATGATTGCTTTTATTTACTAGCAACCCATATACAAAAACATCTCCTTCTTCATTTCTCATTCTACCATCATTATTACCATTTAACCAATATCCTAATAATCCCTTCACAAACCCTAATTTTTGAAAAATTCCAAATTATCTCAATTTGATTCCACCAACTCAAATTCATCCTTATTCTATCAATATCAAACTATCATCATACTACAATTTCTAACATCTAAGCCAAAAAGAGAAATCGAAACTTTTGGGGATTTAGGGTTCTTACTTCAGATTCGGCAAATAGAGGAGGAATGATCTGATTTTTTTCGAAATTGAGGAGGGAACCAAGCTAACCACGAGTAGAATTTGAAGAAGCCCCCATGATTCAAAAATCTTAGCCACTTAGGTTGAATTTGCAGAAGGTAGGGAGAGAGAGAGAGAATGAAATTTCTTTTGTTTTTCTTTGTTTTTCCTTCTCCGTTTGTCGCAGCAGCAAGGGAGCTAAAAAGGTTTCATTTTCAAAAATTTATAGTTTGACCCCCTTCTTTCACTATAATTATATTTTTTTGCCCATTTGACTTTTCAACTTTTTTTTTGACTGGGTTCTCACAACTCCCAACTCCCAACTCTTGTCAATTTGAATCCCTATCCCACCTCTGTTTCCCATCCACCTCTTCCAATCTGTCCAATCATCGACTGTCTTTTGCCAGTCAAAACCAGATGGGCTGAGCACAAACGGAGCAAACAACCAAGAAGCAACCAAAAACCACATGGACATGGTGATGTACCAATAAAGACCTGAACTTCGATATGCCTCCCCATAGACTTCATATACAATTAACAGTATAAATAATTCCAACCCCTTCACAAAGTGGCTCCTCGAATATAGCCTGTAGTTTTCAGCAAACCTTGTGTGAAAAACAACAAACCCACGCCCCGTTGCTCGATATTTAGAACCTCCATGCAAAATTGTTCTCCCATAATAATGTGCCTTTGTTCCTAGCCGGAATGTGAAGAATACAGAGGCAAGTTGCAGCTGCATGATGGTAACAAGATTTACCTAAGATGTCGCTCACAATGCAGATAGTTACACCAGGAGATATAATTCTTAAAAACCTTATCCAACAATTCTTGAATAGTGGCACTATCCAGCTGCAACAATACAGTTATTACTACGTAAATGTGTATAATGATATGAAAAAGAAAACTAAAGAAATATAAAAAACCATCCTAGAGAAAAATTTATTACCTGGTTATAATCTTCTAGGTGCTTATTCCGAATATCAATGTTGGTTAATAGCAATATTAGGTGCTCCCTTTGGTTTGCTACATTTCCTTTCTTCACACCAAAAGAGACGTAGAAAAAAGGCAGAAATACAGTCAATAGCATAACTGTTAAGTTGGCGAGGATCTGGACTTGAGGAGGTAAGAAACCATTGAATAGATAGGTTACCTGAAAGCCAAAAATTGATGAAAGCCAATCAAGTATGTCAGTAACTGATGTAACTCGTTCGATTGGCATGGTTGAGATGTCATCAGGGGCACTGCGTGTTGAAATAATTCTGGGCATTGGAAGATCCTCCACATTGCGTAGACCACGTAGTGCTGCTTTGATCTGTGTTATTTTCATGGGGAAGAATGTGGGAAGGGAAGTAAAGAAGGTACAATCAGGGATCAGTATTGCAACATCAATGACAATAAGGAAATTTAGTATCATCTAAGGAGGAAGGGAAAACATAGTAGGTGAAATTCTAAGGAGTACTATAACTACACTATATGGAGTGCATTTATAAAACCTCAGGAAGTTCCATAATTGCTGGTTTAATGCCCACAGCATACAAGGGAAGAATGTTATAGTGTTCATACCGTTCCCTTTTCCTCTCAACCTCTTTAGCATATCTTTTTATCTGCGATGAAAAAGATAAACCAACATTCTCATTTTTCATTCTCTTAATTAGGTATAAATTTTTCAGAAAAATTCTTGCTAGAATATAAAAACCTTAAGAGATCAAACCTGTTCATTAATGTTATCAGGATGAATCATTGTTTTCATTACTTCATACAAAACTGTTGCAATTTGGTATATCTTAGCCATCTCCTCCCTTCACGAAATACCAGGAAACAAGAGCATGAGAACAAATATGAATAGTGGTAGTGGTAGTGGTAGTGGTGAGGGTCATGGTTTTGTATCAGAGAGAGAAACAACAAAAATGAAAAGTGATGAGACAGAGACAGAGATGAGACAGAGCTTTTTTTTTTTCTGCTTTAGAGTTTGATAATAATAAAAATGGAGGGAAAGTTAACTGGGCAGTGTGATTTTAAAAGCCTTTTGCTTTTGCAGCTTAACCCCTGCTTTTTCCATCCCATAAACCACAATTATTCTAATTAATTATAAATTTAATAATCACTGCACACACGTCTTTTTTGGAAGAGACTCAAATCTTTTTCTGCGTTTTGTCTGTTTGTTTCTTTTCTGCTGCTCTGCTTTTGATTCAGGTTTTGGACAAACAGAGAGACATAGAGAGAAACCCCCTACCGTTGGGAATTAGGGAGGCGGGAACTGCTTGGCCGGTGCCTACCGTTTTTTTCAATAATAAATTCAACTTTCGCGGGGTTTTTCAGTCCATTTAGAAAACGACTTTCTTTCTTCAATGAGCTGGAAAAGTAGTTTCCTCCTTCGTTAACTGGTCTGTCTTGCGATTCGCAAGACTTGAATTGGCTAATTACAAATCATCTGACATGTGGCGATCTACAAGTACTCAAGGGTTGCCACATCAACAAAGTTAACGGCAAAATTAGAAAGATTATTGTTATTTTATCTATATGATCCAACTGTATAAAATGTTCCATGAAGAGCTTAATTAGTTAGTTACCAACATACATTTCTTTCAATAAAGGATGAATAATCTTCCGTCACTATTCATCTGCTATCTGTGTTTACTACCATGTATCTGTATCACCGTTGCAGGAATTGTTTTCAAAAGGGATAAAGATCATGTTCTAGTTCATCTTGCAGAATTGTTAGGCTACATTAATTACAATGATAACAATTATGTCGCGCGTTATTGCCCAAGCAATTCTCGTTTGGCTCCGAACAGCAATTCCGAAACATATCTGGATGTGCTGATGGATCATTTAGCATCCGAGAGTCATCAGCGAGGCTTCGGCTTCTCCTCAATGGGCCAAAAGATGTTCGGAAGCACTCTATGTCGTGGCGATGTCTCAAACACGGAATGCACATCTTGTGTGATCAATGCGGGTAGGGAAATCCGCAAACGTTGTCCTTATAAGAAAGAAGCAGTCATATGGTATGAAAAATGTATGTTGAAATACTCTGATACTAATTCCTTCACGGAGCTTGATGAAAGAGCCCATATTGTTATCCCGAAAAAGGAAGGTGTAGTTCGTGTGCCCGTGCCGGTTTCTGAAATGACGATTCAACTGCTGAAACGGCTTGCCGGGGAAGCTTGTAGGAATAAAAGCACAGGGTTATATGCAGTGGGGAAGACACAGATTGATGGTATTGGTGGGTCAAAGCAACATGTTTTTGGGTTGGCTCAATGCACAGGGGACCTTAATGAATGGAAATGTAAGCTTTGTTTGGCTAATTTAATTGCAATGTATCCCGGATGTTGCGCAGGGACGAGTACAGGAGCTCACTTTCTGAGTGGAAGTTGTGTTATTAGATACGACAGTTATCGGTTTTACCACGTCTAGTTAGTTGCTTAGTTTCCTTTGCCTTTGTATTACATAAATTATAGCCTCTGACTCGATTGTCTTCTTTACTTAATCAGGCTAGCTATAGCCTGTATATGCTCATGTAGAAAAAGGAAGCAGTTATATAGTTTAGGAAATGTGTATTGAATTAATTACAGTGATGTTGATTACGTTAAGAAATTGAAACTTGACTAGGAAGCGATTTGAAAAATTATAAGATTAAAATGTTGATTACGTACTCCTCTTATACATTATTTATCAAGTGCTAACAACGTACTCATCAATAATTCTTATAATCCACGACGTCATATTCTTGCTCCGGTGATATGCCAAGTTTCAAAACATTTTTAACTATTACGATATGTTCGGCTAGTTTATAGCGATTTATGTTTTCGCCGGTTTTTTCGTTGTTCGGTCTTGAATATATTAACACCATCTTCATATCTGTTTCAAGGTCATGTAATTTTCAGTATAAATTTACTGCTCCATCTTGAATATCATGTTTGGCTGTTTCATAGCTTAATTAAGCTAACTTAAACTCTTACATTAATTAATTATATGATTTTCTCCAGTATCAAATAGATTAGAAAGAAGTTCAAGTGTATTTTAAGGCTATTGGTTGATTTGGTGTCGATTTACATCATCCAGCGAATAGTTTTTACTCGATTCTATTATAAGACAATTTTGCTACATATATGTATACATATTGATTGCAATGAAAAGCTGCTGATCCATTGTTTTATTGCAGGCCGAATTAAGAAACAAGCTACTGCATGCACAGACTATGTCACTATAATCAGAAAGGCTGCTGCTGTTGAGTGCACGGTGAGAATGAGTCGTGAGATCGCGACTTCATATATATATATATCTAACGAATGTTGCAAACTATACGTGATTAGCCACCCTGCAATTAGTTAACCTGCTATAATCAGGTTGCGTAATATTCTGAATCCTTGGCTGCCACGTACATTAATAAGTTCACAAAACAAACGGCGAGACTATGAAATTCCTTCCTCCTCCGGAACTATATAATGTTTCAAATTCCCATACTAACTAACTAACTAAAGTATACACATTCCCTTAGATTACAAGATGGTGACTAGTTTCTTCCTAACATTTATTTGCTATCTATGTTCGGTAATGGTTATTATTAGTATCGCACGAGCGGCATCAGAAGACTACGGTTATCTCACACATTACTGTTCAAACAGCTCTGATTTCTATCCACACAGTGATTTTGAAGCTGATTGGAAAAAGATGATGATACATATAGTAACCGAGGCATCACTGCAAGGTTTCAGCTTTGTTCAAATCAACAAAAGACTATATGGAGCTAGTCTATGCAGAGGCGATATCTCCCACTCGGAATGTGTATCTTGTGTATTAGAGGTGAGCATTATGATCCGCAGACAATGCCTACATAAAAGAGAAGCGGTCGTATGGTACGAAAAATGTCTATTGAAATTCTCTGATATTAATTTCTTCCATACCATTGACCATAGAGCCCTGAACGTTCTTCGAAGAGCGGAAGGTGTAGTTTCGATACCTGAAATGATTGCTGCAAAGACATTTTGGTTATTGCAGCAAATTGCTGATAAGGCCTCTAAGACTTCAAGGGCTTATAAATCGAGGTATTATGCACTCGGGGAGACAGAGATCGATGGTCTATCGGAGCATGTTTTCGGGTTGGCTCAATGCACAAGGGACCTTTCTGAGCGTCTGTGTAAGATTTGTTTGGATGATTTACTTAAACTGTTCCATGAACATTGTGCAGGGAAGAGTATCGGAGGTCACTTGCTTAGTGGAAGTTGTATCATTAGATACGAACTGTTCCGATTTTATGCAGTTTAAGTGAATTTGAATATATGTACATGTCTTCGAATTTTGAAAGTTGGAATTCGATAAGTAGCTAGCAAAATAGTGCAGCTTTATCTAGAGGAACAGAAAGAAAACAGAGGAAATAGAGACACCCTACTCTGTATCTGTCAAACAGAGGATCCCCATTCCCCTCAATCAATCAACTAATTTGGAATCTATGAGAAGCCCAAAAAGCTATGATTATTTACACTTTCACAACATAATCCAACTTCTCTCTATTTGCTAACATTTTTTCTTAAAGAGGGTCGGCCCCATGTTAACATGTGCAGACAAGAATTTTACATTTAATGATACTGGTTTCAGGATCTTATGCTGGGAATAGTAGTGGGGTTCACCTCCTTAGCGGAAGTTGCATACTTAGATACGACACTTACCTTTTACAAAGCTTAAATCAAAATTTCAAAATATGTTAAAAAGACAAAAACTACAAGTTGTCCTGTTTGCTTTGTGTGTTATAAAATGTCTTGGATTTTTGTTCTTGGACTGGCGTTCAAAATAAGTGAAGACGTGTAATAATTTTGAATGTTTCTCTGCAAGACCAAGTCTAAATAGCTAAATGTACGTTAAATAATATTTATGTTGATTAAGTAAGAAGCCGTTACATAACTTTACTTTGTCCCAAATGGAAAAGGAAAAATCGGATGGATGCTTTTTAATTTTATATACAATTAATTGATATTTAATACCGTTAAACAGAGAGACTTCCGACCGTTGGGGAGTTTTTGGCAGCTGTTTTGTGGTTGGAAAGAATATCACATTCTGCCAGCCAAACACACCCTCACATTGTTGCGGAAGATACCAAATCACTTTATTATGCACCGGACCACCAGGCTCCAACCTTATAAGCAGCTGCAGAGCTCAAAAACAGAGATTGAAGGGTCGGTTCTTTGTTCTGTATTGTAATAATATTCTATGGGGATAAAAGTGTGGTCGTTGAAGAAGGTGATGAGCAAGGAGGTGGTGTGGCCATGGAGAAGATTCTCAGAGTTGTTCCGAATCCGAATCCGACGGAAACGATTGGATTCCCAGACGACACTTATTGACGACGTCGTGTTCAAGTTATTATCGGCTGCGGAGGCCGTTCATGTTTTGTTAATGCTCTGTTTCTTCTTCCTCCGTTATGGCGGCCACTTCTGAATTTGACTCTTACCTTTCATTCATTTGTTCATTCTTTGTTTCCTTTTCCTTGGTTTTTTTTTATTTACGGACTTGCCCATTAATTGGCTACTGGGTTCCCTCATCTAGTTTGATTAGTTCCACCACCCGCATTCAATTCATTGTTTTGTTTCATTTACTATTTTTTCCTATACACAGAGCAATCTAATGAAGAGTAGTTCCATTTCCATTCCAATAATTCTTATTCAACCAATTCAAACCACTATTATACGTATCACTTAAATGATTGACCTGTTGAATTGATTAACGTGATATTCACCAACACCATATAGCGAGTAATCCACTGTTCAAGCTACTCTTCATATTCATGAAAGTCCGCTTAGATGCAAAAGTATACTGCACACAACCTTATATGCTTCAAGCTTGCATATCCTAAACGTTTTCGACAAATGAGATGCGGATTCATTAACAAATCTTAATACTGAACCAATGTTTTTCTTTTCTTTCTATTATAGATCCCTGCAATACTAATCAGTAGTCATTCCTATATAAAGGTTTCAATTAGTCATTCAATTTCCATATGAATAAGACTCGTCTCTTCTAAAAAGGATGGTTTGCTTGAAGTTAACTTGTTTTGCATCCTTGCTAACCATTTCCCTTTTTCAAGTACATGTTTATGGAGATGATTCCTGACTTTACTATACATGTAGAGAATCTTTCCCTCTTCCCAACATAACTAGTATTTTCGAGACAAACTCGGTTGAGCTTATGAATCATTTAGGATCCGATATTCATCATGTAGGATACAGCTCGGCTTCAGTTCATAAAGGTGGACCCACAAACCAAGTATATGGTCATGCTCTCTGTCTGGGTGATGTCTCTGGGAGAATTTAGAGCCTGTGTCATAAAGGCAGGTTACGAGATTCGGGAATCTTGTCATGATTCCTTAGGACTTAGGAGGAACCATATGGTATGAAAAATCTCCGTTGAAGTACAATCAAGGCACAGTATTCTTCGGGAAAATTGGTAAGTCCTTCACTTTTTTCATATGGCCGCATAATTTACAAAGGGGGAGAGCTAATCTACATTTGCCTAACCCAGATGCATTTCTGGAGTTCTTTACCGGACTCGCCGATGAAGCTTCGAGGAAACAAAAATATGCAGCCAAAGAGTTAGATGTTGGCACAACACTGATACTTGGGTCGGCTCAGTGTACTAGAGACCTTTCGGAGCATGATTTTAAGAGTTGTTTGAATGAGTCAGTAATGGGAGTTAAGAAATATGGAGAAAAAATTAAGGGCCAGGTTCTTAGCGGGAGTTGCATTGTCACGTATGATTTCATGTAAGTAAGCCTGAACGTCTAGTTTTTTCTTCATGTTTATTAGGGACATCATGACATAAAGGCAAGCTGAAATTAACGACTTAAAGTCTTAATGTGTACATGATAACATCAATTAAGGATACTGCATTAAGACTTTAATACATAATTCTTAATTGCTAATTCAAATATCAACCAATTCAAATCTCTATGTCTATCACCATGTGTCGCTTAAATTTTCCAAGAGGCAATAGCTAGTAGCTAGTTTTACTTCAAGAATCAAAATCATACATGTTTCTATTAAAACCTCTTAAATTAAGTGACCAACGTATAGTCAGTAATTCATTGTTCAAGCGACCCATGGTGTGTCTGGGTGATGTCTCTGTGCGAGAATGTAAAGACTGTGTCAAACAGGCAGGTTACAACATCTGAGAAACTTGTCAAGATTCCTTAGGAGGAACCATATGGTATGAGAAATGTCTGTTGACGTGGCATTCTTCGGAAAATTTGATAAGCCGTTCTTTTTTGTGGTATTGCCGCATAGTTTTCACAGGGGGGAGAGCCGGACTAATTTTTCCTAAACCTTATGCATTACTTGACTTCCTTACCCCACTTGCCGATGAAGCTTCGAGGAAACAAAAATCTTATGCAGCCGAAGTGTTAGATATTGGCACAACAGCGATACTTGCGTCGGCTCAGTGTACTAAAGATCTTGGAGCATGATTGCAAGAGTTGTTTGATTGAGGCAGTAATGGAATTGGAAGTTATGAAATATGAAGGAAGAATTAGTGGCCGGGTTCTTAGCGGGAGTTCCATTCTCACGTATGATTATATGCCTCAATACAAAATGAACTAGTGTAGATGTCATATAAACTGTCAAATAAGCTTGAACTTCTAGTTTAATTTACCATCCCGTGGTATTTTTCATGTTTATTAAGGACATCATGACAGCTAAAAGGCAAGCTAATACTATGCAGATCATAGCGCTTAATACTATTAGTAATCAAACTTGTTTTTGCATAAAGTAATTCAGCGAAGGAGCAATCAGCTACTATTGGCAATCTTAGATATACCGCGCTAGCAAATAAAACGAGCTTGTGTCTCCTTAAAAGCCGATTACCTAGAAAATGATTCATGATCAGACTAAAACAACTCAGTATTCTATAGTTCTAGGCTAGATTGCTGTTTACTTTTGCTTCTTCATTTTACTCGGTATGTCTCGGTGGCTGAATGGGCAATCATGTTCTAAACTTCACTTTAAAAATTATTGTTCCGAGAGAAATAGGAACAGCTAGAGCTACGACAAGAAAATAGCTCTTCAACTCTATGAAAGATGAAGCAGACGAAACTAATTAAGAACTCGACCTCGAACTTTTATGCAATTTAGATGCTTCAATCTGCCAAATACTCGGGCAAATCAATTAGATGACCCCATTTTCATACTGACATGAAATGAGAGGTCTATGTCCAATCATAAACTTTACTATTACATGTTAACCAATTTATGTTACTTATTTTCCTTTAAGAGACTACACATACCTTACATTAATCCGACTCTTAATAACTAACTTTTTCACGTTCTCGTAACACAATTGGTTATCTTTCAAAAAACATGGTTAATATCATTCGGTTGTTTTATAATTAAAGAGTTCATTTTTCTTTTATAAGGTCTTTTAAATGAAAAAATAGTTGGACTCTAATTCAATATGATATCACGACTGAGGTTTGGAGTTTAAATCATGGTTGCTCCTCCCTTTATTATTTCTGCATATGGTATATTTTTTGGGTTTTATTTATCATTTGTTTGCACGTGTAAAATTCATATTAGTATAAGTTTACTATGAGAGGGAGAGTATTAAGAATCTTAATAATACATATTATAGTTGGATATGTTTCCTATCAGTTTAAACTTTTAGAATAATCGGTAATTTAACTTAGTATCAGAATAAGATACAGTAGATGTGTCCACATTCTATTTCGTAAAATATATCTTATGTATTGTGTCACTTATTGGACCTTCATAATGATCAACTCATAAGTAAGTGAAGTATTATAATTATCTCAGTCGCTTAGAGAGAACATATGTAGTTGGTTTATAATTAAATAGTTCTCTCTTCCTCTATAATATCTTTTATTATGAGAAATAGTTGAACTCTAATTTAATAAATATCACAAAATCAACTTGTTCTCCGCCGTCTCTCATCACCCTTATTATTGTGCAACAATACGCCCAAGGAGTTAATTTCTACCTATATCACTTATGTGTCGAATACAACGGTTCTCCAAAAACACAACAAATCATCAACCAGAGGAAAATGTAGATGAACTCATGGACAGTTTATTCCTCAAAACCCCCTCTTAGAAAGGGATATAGCTTGGCTTCAATTGATGATGGTCGTCCCAGAGCCAACGTCTATTGACATGCTCTATGTCTTGGTACTTTATGGAGATCGGAACGTGGAGGTTGTGTAAAGGAGGCGGGGTATGAAATTCGCAAATATTGCAAATATGGATTTGGAGGAATCATATGGTATGAAAACTGTCTATTAAAATACAAGCAGGGTGTCAATTTTTTCGGACAAATTTACAAAACCTCTATTTTTGCACTTATGACATCGCCACATGATGATTTACCCGAGCAGCACAGCCTGACCATACTACCTAACCCTTATATTTATGAATTTCTGGAGTTCTTGACCCTACTTGTCAATGAAGCTTGGAAGAACATGAAAATGTTTGCAGAAAATGAGTCAAATATTGGCACATTAAGGATTTATGGGTTGGCTCAATGCACTCGAGACATTTCGGATCATCAATGCAAGTTGTGCTTGGATGAGTTACTCAATCCGCTAGTGAAACGCTGGAAAGGAAAAATAAGAGGACGCATTCTTAGCGGGAGATGCATCGTGAAATATGATGTTATGCCTGCTCTAAGGAAAAGATTAGTGTAGTTTGTGCCTAATTGATTACATCTGTTTCCTAGCTAGTATAATAAGGTCCAGAGCTACCCTGATATATAGTTTACCTTATAGCCATGTAAGCATAATGCATGCATGTATCCTTGGCTTCTTATCTCTTGCCCAGGTTTATAACATAATATTACTGTTTTGAAAAAAAATTTATCCTCTCTGTGTAAGTATGTTCCCAATGTGCAAGATGTTAAGACAGCCGAAACCACAAACCACATGTTGTCTATGAATTCATTCTTTCATATGGTGACGTGTCGTCTTCAACTTTGATGGCCAAGTGTTGCCTTCACCCAATGGATATAGGATGGAGCCGAATATGTCGGTTGACTCTCTCCAAGTGGCCTAGCTAGCCCGCCCCAATTTGCGATTGATGATTTATATTAATTTTTTCGGTCAATGTGCATGCAAAAGCCCAGTTCTATAGTAGTGCAGTTGTGAATTAACTAAGCCTGCTTAGTTTACATTTGATAAATAAGATAATTGTATTGAAGTTTGAAGGGCAGAGAGATGAATGAATATGACACGACCTGTCGTGAAGAAGATAAGTTGGCAGTGACGTACTACAACAATATATGCGCAGAGAAACTTGAGGACTAGCCAGCAAAAAAAAAGATCGCAGGAAAACGAATTGATTGCAGAATCAAAATATCATATATAAGTACATAAACGCGTTGGGAAATGTGGGTTTTGCTGGTTTTCTGAGTATATACTACCCTAACTAGTCACTAGTCCAATGCATGCTGCAATATTTCCATGCACACAAGCTAGTACCATGCAGTAGCACCCCACTTGCGGGGTCCAGCCTTTTTCTTTTCGAGAAATATTGCTTATCTACAAATCGCTCATTCAATTCGGTCTGTTGGTTTTGGTGTTAGGGTTCTCAATCGATGATGGGTCCATATATGGTAGATCGAAGAAACTGCATGTGATAGTGAACATACAGCATCTCTATATCTAACTACATACACTGACAATCGTTAATTATTACAAGAACCAACTTCAAGATCCGTAGATGATAAAAATATGCTACACGGCCATTATTGATGATGTATAATATCATGCATGTAGAGCTGATCATGCAGACCGAATAATGTATCTGACTTTTGGTGGGGGGGACTGATCTTAAAGACGTGTACAGTCTTGTTTGGTTCTCTCTCTCTCTCTCTCTCTCTGCGACTAAACCTAGCTAGCTAACGGTCAAAATATTATTTTGGTTGGGAAAGGGATGGATAGATCGATGATAACTATTTTATTTTTTATCTTTTTAAAGGTGACATCTTTGAAAGCAAAGCAACACTGAGAAGAAGGAAGGTATGTTTCCAATACAAGTAATAATTATAGCGCTAGCTCAACAGCCAGACCAGACCCCATCTGATTCTGGAGCAGACTTATTGCTTCAAGCTTATAACTTATTGGTTTAATTAACTAAAAGGGAGCTTTTAGTTTTTGTTTTTTTATAGCGATGGGGAACCTTTATTTATTCATTATTATAATGAACATCTCTAATCTCTCTCTCTCTCTCTATCACTTTTGTGGTGTAGTCTTAATGTCATTGACAGGGACGACTGAACTCATGATCAGACATATTCAAAGATTGTTGTGGAGGCGATGAATGAGATTCCCATTGAGAATAACAAAACAAGAGAAAGAGAGAGTATTAAGATTATGATGATTCTAATACATGAGAGAGGTATAAGGTCACATACATGCATGTGCGAATATAGAGAGCATAACTTTTTTTTTTAAGTTGAGTGAAAAGAGGGAGATTACTTAAAGATGGCAAAAGAGAAACTGTACATGTACAATTGTACATACATTATAAACATACAACAAGTCAAGCTAAGATACAAATATATCTGCCCGTAAAAGCGGGGGAAGAGAAAGCACAAAAACACATGATTCTCCCTTACATTACACCAGATCTATGTCTTCTAGCAACTTTTATATATTAACTAGTTGTACTCATAACACATGTCATAAAATTTTCTTACAATAATATACCTCTACACACACATGATTCTCCTTTCTTTTATTGTTACTTTGAATGCATCTTCTCTTTATTAGAGATATAGATATATAGTACGTAGCAGTGAGTAGTGAATGAGAAAGGTGAGAAATGTGTAGGTGGTGGTTTCACTCTAATTACATGAATGCGCTACTTTTCATCTACTCTCTCTTTCTTTCTACAAGCTTCACGATTAAGTTATTTAGTCTGACTTTACTCATCTCATGTTTAGTTTGTCTAATTCAAATTCTAATTCTAATTCTAATTCAAATTCTAATTCTAATTCTAATTCAAATTCTAATTCAAATTCTAATTCTAATTCTAATTCAACACGGCACTCTTCTTCATCAGTATTATCCACATAAATAGGCTGTGAACAAAGTATTGTAGGGAGAATAATAGAGCCGCGTAATCGATCGTATGTGGAGATAATTAATTAACAAATTGTCTGTGACTGCGACAATTAAGCAATACGTACGTATGTACAGTAGGTAGCTTAGCTAGACTGCTAGATTGCTAGACTGCTAGACGTAGAGGATGTAGCTACCTAGACGGCTACAGCCAAAACCATATTAAGAGAGATCTACCTCTTTTCACGAACGAGACCATACTGGCATAGTATCTACTACCGCTACACCACCATTTAATGATAAAATTTAATCAGTTACGTGATTAATTAGATATCAATGTAGCGCTACCAAATGGTGCAGTGTTTTGTAATCTTATTACAAGTCAGTCCGTACGACGCCCTGCTCCGCCCCGCTCCGCCCCATGCAGCACGTTACCATCTGAGACTTGAGTTATCTATATTATTTTTTGTCATATAATGCTGTGCATGTATGTACGACTCATTTACTACAGCTACAGAAAATCATGTCGTCCGATCTTGATCTTGATCTTGTATATATAATAAGAGAAGGGAAAGATGTATGAACTAATCTCCTCAAGAAATATGTATGTATGTATGTATGTATAAAAGCTGACTCCCAGCTCCTCTTCTATTCCATGTACTTCACATATACTTCCTTCCAAATCATAAAATTATACAACACAAGAAGTAATGTTAATATGTTTTTGTTTAGATTTGTGAAGAGTCAAATTTGGTTGTCAAATACATTTAATTTACATCCACCAAATTAGGTCCTTCAAGTTGAACCGGGATTTATCAGCAATCTCGTTTAAAAAATAAATAATAATAATAATATAGTTGACAATACTGACGAACCGAATGATGATAATGTATGGGACGGATTTTGATTTTTCTTATGGCGTAGCAGAATAAAGCTGGGGTGGTGGACCAGAAGTGCAACTTGTCTTGTCTCGATGTCTGGTAGAGAGAGAGAGAGAGTAACATGACGTGGATAAGAACAACATATTACATTAAAGGGAGGTATACCTGGAATAATCGAACACTCCAAACCTCAATTAAACGTTCGTTTCCCATGCCGACCAGCAAATCCAAATTCCAACCAATAAATAAATAAAAAAAGTAATTACCCCACCAGACTGTTCTACCTCTGCCCCCCTTCTCCTCTCTAATCTCTATCTTTAAAGTAAAAGAGAAACTGCCAAAACACCGCCCGGTACAACGTACCCAAAACTGCAACGGCCACTGACTTTTCTGCACATTGTGGGGTCCCCTCTTGCCACGACGGCATTACTCCCACGTGGCCAGGGATTTTTTATTTTTATTTTCTTGTCCTTTTTTTTCCTCACCATCAACCCCACACGTGCTGTTCAGTGGGTCCTCCCCGTGGCCCCGTCACCTCTGAACAGAACCACCAGGATTAAAATAAATAAATATGGGAAAGCGAGAATAAAGGTGACTTGGTGTTTAGCTAAGCCTACGTGGCAGCCAATAGCACGTCCCAGTAGTCGTATATTACGTGGCGGATGCCCGCCTTGTCCGTTCTTACCACCACCATATGGGTTTTTTTTTTTTTTTTTTTTTTTTTTGTCGTTTTGATGAAGAAAATAATCTCTTTCTTTTAAAAAGAAAAATTGTAATAAAGTAAAATAAGTTGTCCTAAATGTCACTATAAACACGGTCCAATATATCTCGGAAATACCCAGAGGAATTCGCTACAATTACGGGCTTGACCCGATCGATCCCTTCCCTGTTTGTTTAAAGACTTAAAATAGACGAGTCAAATAGGAAAGAGGGCCTTTCTGGCAACCTGATGCATCCCAAATAAGCAAAGTAGCAAACAATTTTAATACTCTGCACCATCAGGATCCTTTTTTGGCTTTTTCAAAGTAGCAAACTCTCTCTCTCTCTCTCCCTCTCCTAAAAATACGTGCCTTTTGTTTTTATTATCTATTTAATTATAGATATGTTTCTCTCTCTAAACTCTTAAGTCCTAAATAAACCCCACCATTCTTCATTTCCTCCTTGCAATCAATCCTCTCATCTCCTCTCTTTTTTCCTCCCACCTACTTAAAGAGAAAACCAAGCCTCTAAACCAAAAGGAAGAGAGCCACAAGCAACGCTTTGGATCACATAACACCACCGAATACTAAAACTCAATAGCGGAGAATTCTCTCTACATCGCAAGCAAGAAGCTATATATATATATATTTCTTAATGGCTGTCGAAGCTAGGCACTTCAATCTCTTCACTCCTCAGCTCATAGGAAACAGGTACTGTATATATAATGAATTCCCCACCTCTTTTCCGTAATTAAAATATGTATGCATGGATTCCTGCATATGATCTGCAAGAGTCTAAATGGTTCTCTGTTTATGAATTTGCAGAGAAATGATGAACCACGTGGAGGGAAACACCAACTTATACAGCAACCAAATGGGATATGGAATCCCATTATCAGGAACTACCACCGCTGAGACTCTGCTTCCGACGTACAATTCCATTATCGTAGACTCATCTCCGGCCACCAAAGTTTCCAGAACCGCCGCGCCAGCAAGGATGAAATCGTCCGATAGCGGCTGTTTCAAGCCCAACCTCCTTCCCCAGCTGCCTAGAAAACGCGTCAGAATCGACTCCACCAATTCCTTCGTCTCCTACCCATCTCTTATTATTCCCAAGCCATGCGGCGCTTATAACAGTTACTCCTTTCTCGGCGAAGAATTCTCCACTCAGATTCAACAACAACAATCAGACATCGATCGGCTTATCTCTGAACATGTATGTTCCAGTAAAAGTTCCCTTTTTTTTTTTTTTTTTTCTCTCTTAACAATTGATTTAGTGGTTTTTATATTCTCTGATTAATTAATTATGTAGGCACTGATCATCGTGTTCTTTCGTGATTAATCTATAGATGGAGCTGGTGAGATCAGAGATGGAGGAAAAAAGGAAGAGGCAAGCGAAGAAGATAATTGAAGCGATTGAAATCGGGATGATAAAGAAGTTGAGAGCGAAAGAGGAAGAGATTGAAAAGATGGGGAGGCTAAATTGGGCACTGGAAGAACGTGTTAAGTCCTTGTGCATGGAGAATCAGATATGGCGAGACATGGCTCACAACAATGAAGCCACGGCCAATACTCTACGTACGAACCTCGAGCATGTCTTGGCTCAGCAGGTGGTCAGGGAGGAGCGGACACGTGGCATCGGATCAGAGGAGCCGACAGTTGCACTGATGGACGATGCTGAGTCGTGTTGTGGAAGCAACGATGGAGGGTGCCATGACGAAGAAGACGACGACGACGACAACGGAGTGATTAATCGGTGGCGGAATATAGACGGAAGTATAGAGAAGAAGTTAAGGTTGTCGGTGAGGAATAACGGTGATAGGATAATGAAAAACATTAATGGGGGAAGGAGCAGCAGCAGTAGTGGTGCTAGTACTAGGTTGTGCAAGAATTGTGGCAACGAAGAATCATGCGTGCTGGTCTTGCCGTGTAGACATCTCTGTCTCTGTACTGCTTGTTCTCTCTCGACCCCCATTTGCCCTGTCTGTAAATCTGCCAAGAAGACTAGTCTTCCTGTCATCATGTCTTAGCAATAAGCATATTAAGCATCAATCTCTCAATCCCCAACAGAGAAACAGAGAAATTTTTTTCATCTTTTCAATCAGTGCTCTATGGTATATATAGTTTAGTTTGTTTGATGAATTCACCATCTCTCTCTCTCACTTTTCTTTTTTCACGCGTCCAAATGGGTAAATTTGTCTATAAATTTCCATGCACGTAGATTAGTAATTTGTTGTTATATTGTTCATGTGCATTCATTTTATTTATAAATTACTTCCATTCTCGTCTTCATCGATCTCATATTTTTTTGCTGGTTAATATACTTGGATGGGGTAAGAGTCTGAGCAAAAAGGAATTGGTGGTGTTAGCAGATATTCATTTCATATATTATAGTTTATATGGTGATGATGGCGCAAGGTAGAGGGTGGTGGCCAAGGACGTGGTGGATATGGGGGCCCCACGGGGGACACCTACTAGCTATCTAGACAGCTAGAGAGGGAAGGAATCCAATCAAATAGGTTGGGATCCAAAAAGAGACATGCGGGCAGGCGGTGTGAAAGGAGGAAATCGGAAAGCGACAGGTGTGAGGCAAAAAGCTGGCACACGTAGGACTCTCGCAAATGTCGCTGCTTTTGTAGAGTTTTAAGAGCAGTAATCACCTACGCAAAACACAAAGATACATTACCTCCCTCATCCTGTCGCTACTGGCTCGTTCTTGCACAGCTTTCTTTTACAATAATAACACTAGTCAGTTACTGTCATCATGAAAATCTCTCCCCCAACCATTTGATAAAAAACATGAAAGTCCAAATGTAGCAAACGGACACGAGAAGAGTCCCGCCAAAAACTACATACATAACCGTGGCGTAATGCATACGTCGAGAGTCGAGAGTCGAGAGTCGAGATGTTATTTATTTAGGAGTAAAAATTGGTGGGGGAATGGGATTAGGAGAGAAAGTGGGAGCTGTTGGTGTTCCCCAGGTGATGTTTAGTGTGTAGTAGTAGTAGTAGTTGAACGTGGCACATCTTGCTGCTGTCGGTTTTGAATAGAGACTGGAGAATAAGTAGCACGATTCTATATATATTTATTTATTTGATTTTGATGTTGTTTTTTTTTTTGTATTTTTGTAATAAATATTTTATTTAAAAATTAGAATTTGTTAGATATTTATTTGAAAAATTTATAATTATAATTACAGTATGGCAGTGTCGGCTTCGTGCTTAGCTTAGTATTAATAAATAAATTATGAGGAGTTTTAATTTGACTGACAGTGTACTTTAATTATTACTTACGGTCACAGTAAATGGGATAGATAACGTAGACGGTGGACGGGGGGGGGGGGGGGGGTTGTTGGGGTTAAAAAGTAAATAAATATCGAATTGAATTCAACATGATGGATGGATGGGCCACATTTTGGTAATTATCATTTAAAAATATGATGTCTATATATATATTTTTGTTCATGTTTATTATGATGTGCCAAAAACAAATTGGTTTCGCTGTCACGGTCCGAAATTCAATTCACGCAACCAAAACAAAACTTTTAAAACTTCGATTCAATTCAACGGATAAATACATTGTTGGGGGGGGGGGGGGGGGGTCCACCATACAGTTACCAAAACAAATAAATAAATATGAGATTTGGGTGTGGGCCACAACCGGATCAGGACCATATGTCCCTTTTATGACCGGCATGCCCTCCACAACACGTGAATCTGATTCCCCCGCCTACACTACTTCCCTTCCCTTCCTTATAAGATCCTCATTTATCTGTTTCTAATTTTTAAATTACTCTTTAACATGTAAGTTTAAGTTACACACTCTTAAATCTTTCTTGCTGTGTTGTTGTCAATGCCCAATAATTTTATCATTTCTTTGACTTTTATTTTATCATTTCTTTCGTGGGTATCTTCGCAAGTGGACATCATGACTTTTTTTTTCTTCTTTCTATGTGGTGGGTTGACGTTGATTCTTCTTTTTTGTATACATCAAATGTCTGTTTGTTTCTTAGTTTATTTATAAATATTGTTTTACACGAAATTCCATTGATGAATAAGTCATTTTTTGAGGTCTCGTGATCTTTGAAAACGATGTGTTTATTTTCTAGATAAACCCAATTAAATAATGTTAGATGTTTGATTTGAAAGATGCCTGATAAAGTTAAAATACTATATGGAATCAATCCATTCTTATATTATATATATATATATATATATATATATATATATATATATAATTCCCTTATTATTATATAGTTCTTCTTGTTATCCTCTTTTTTTTATCTTTCATCCAACCTAACTTAGGGTGGCTAGGTTATGAGTTATAAACATCCATTCTATAATCACAGTCTAATTAAATTTACAAAAATATTCGATATGGCCTCCTAATTAACAACGTCAGCATCTGAATGAAAAGACATGAAAATTCAACGGCATTATATACAAGTTGAGAGATTTCAAAAACATATAAGACACGTATAAGAGTTATAAGGTCAAATATCGAACAGGCCAATTTCCTCAGATCACGGTGGTTGGATTGGATTGGATTGAATTCAAATCATTAACTACTCAATTAGATAAGCTTTGCTTTAATTATGCCTAATTAATTTAATGGAAAGCCAACCCATTCAAAACATAGCGCTTAGCTGATCGATCAAAGTGTAATAAAGGTCATTTGGCTAAGTATTTTTAAATTCTATTTTAATAAAAATATTATGATTTAGGTACACAGATAAATATATATTAAAGTATTAAGCAATTAATCAACCCTTTTTATTTTAATCGAATTAATTAGTAAATAATTTTCCGTGCAATCATGTCAAAGTTTTTATGATTCTCTTTCTTTCTTCTTGTAGGTGTTGACCTAAGCATGATTAAAAAATAACATCGTCGTCGAATTCATTGGCTCAACTTAATTCAATGAAATTATGAAACATTTTTTCTTATTGTCAAAAGACAAATAGTATATAAAATAGTAATTTCAAAGCATGATTTGTGGATTACACTAATCAACCACCATGAGGTTCGTTATGATCGACAGCACTGTCAGCATATATCGTGAAGCTGAAGTAAGATGGGAGTGTTACGTAAAGCTGAGAGTCAGCATGGTATTCTCCTACTCATCTCTAGTTTGGTAGAGAACATACCTCTACCGTGGTAGAGGGACTCTAACACCGATCGTGAAGCAGAAAATGATCAAGCTATTGAGTAATGAAGGCTATACACATGTGAAGGTGTTTAGGGTTTCATAACCTTACCCCAGGTATAAAAGCTAACATATATACATGAATATAGGTAGAAGCAATAATACTTAATTTTCTACAATATATTGTCTCCAAAACGTCTCCGTTCTAATTAGAGCACCAGAGTGCTAATTTATCTCCCCAAAATTTGAAAAGCTAAGCATCCACAAGGGCCTCGACATCCCAACATTTGCTAATATGTTCATTTTTAGTCTTAATCTAACTAGATAAACTCTATGGTGTTCAACTTTTTAGAAAAGGAGGAGGAATATAGCAAAAATATGACTAAGTGTTGGGAAAGTTATAAAGCTAAAATTTCATTGCATGTTTGGAAATCCAATGAGGAATATAAAAAAAACTTATTACAAGTAGGGATAAAATTCAAGGACCAGTTGTAGGAGGTTGGTTAGCTATAGGGATATCATCTATGGTTTGAAAGCAAGAGGTTTCTTCTTTAGTTACCTCCCTGCCAGCACCATCATCTCCTTTCTTGGCCTCCGTCGCCTTAGCCTCATCTCCTGAAGAGTCGTTATCGGGAAGTTTGATGTCCATCAATGTTCAGCACTAGAAACTTTAGCTCGACAACAACTAGGTAGGAGATGAACCCTTTGTCATTAATCTCATCTTTGAGAGCTAAGAATTTCTCAAATTCAAGGTATTTTGCAACGCTAGCTTTCTCGATCTTTAGAATGTTGGCTTTGAGTTCCTCCAACTTTTCCTGGACACCTTCTAGCTTAGCCATCTAATCTTTGGGCATTCTTCAATTTGGTTTTCCCATATTTCCTCAAATCAACCTCTTTATGATATTGATTTATCAATTGATTTTTCTTAAATGTCAGATCTTTAACTTGTTAAAGTGAGGTTATGGTGCTCTGCTTCAGCTTTTGATTTTCAATTTTAGAAATTCAACCTCTTCCGCTGAAAGGTCTTAACTGAGGCTCCAAAGATGGGCGAGGCAATTTGACACTGAAATGAAGAAGAAATAGATTTGTGAAAATTTGGGAGAATAAAGAAATGAGGATACTTATTGTGGTGAGGCTAGAGCACAAGATCTCTTGAACCTCAGAAAGAGGGAGACCGACCATTTGAAGGTTCTCCTTTCTTATGAGGAGGCCTTAGGTCTCATTTTGGTAATCCCTAAGGGGCTCATTGTTGATTCAGAGCTCTAAGGAAGATCTCAACCCGGTCTGCTACGTGAGGGAGGCCAAGATAGAGGTGCACCACAAGAGGGGATTCGAGGTTGGAAAAGGACAGCACAGGTCAAGGGGCATTAATGTGACGTCTTGCATCTTTTCATACCTATAAGTTCGGACGGGGGTTAGATAGAGCCTATGAAAGTAGGTTAAGGTGAAATGGCTGCAAGGTGTCACGTAACTCTCATCGGATTAAGTCACATGCCAATGGACTAATTGTTGGGCCCAGATTTATGGACAACCTCATATAGATGACCACATCAGGAATAAGTGATATTAAGGCTGAGGTTCATTATAACCAAGGGCGACATCAATAAAATATCATGAAGCTGAGGCGTGATGGGAGTGTTATGTGAAGCCGAGGCTACGCAGGGTATTCTCCCACTCATCTCTAGCCTAAGGTGTGTCTGGTAATAAAATCCTGAAGAGGAATATAATAGTGAAAGGCTATTATGTTCCCCTAATAAGGAGTATATCTCTGCCATGTTAGAGGGAGACAACTCTAATACCGATTGCGAAATAAAGAATGATTTGGCCGTTGAGTAATATGGACTGAATACATATAAAGGTGTCTAGAGTTTTACAACATAACTCCAGATATAAAAGCTAATGGATATAGAAGAATAGAAGTAGATGCAATCATTTTTTACTTTCTATAATATATTATTTCCAAAATACCTCTTGGAGCGGGATTAACCAATCACAATTCCAATTACTCATCAATTTTGAATGCAAGTTAATCGATCTTAAAGTACATTATCAATTGTGAAACTCTTTATTACCGATGAAGTTTTACGGTAACATTAGTTTGTAGAATTTTAAATTAGGATTGTCTCAGCAAAAATAAGTAGGTTGTTTAATTTGTGAAATGGGCATAAAAAATAAAAAATAATATATATATTTTTGCATTGTAAATGATGACGAGTGTGGTTGTTGAGGTGGGTATTACGCATCGGAAGAATCCCCATTCCCTCTTTTTATATTTTCAAATTAGCACTCTATCCCCAGCCAGACTCATCAACCAGAACACAATTTGACAATAAAATATTGCTCACTCAAACATCATGGATGACTACAACATCTTGTTAAGTTACAATTACTTAATTAACAAGTACACTTGAATTACGCAACACACATATATATACTATTGGAAATGTAATAAGTCCGTTGAAAGAGTAGTGCTCGAATTTATCGTCGCGTAGACACTAGGCATAAGGCAGACTGATGGTGATGAAGAAGACAAGACACTTGGAAGATGTGGCCTTCCATTTCTATGAAGGAGGAGGCAAAAGGGAAAAGCCAAACGCAAAGCCCCATGCCTCTACTTTTTTTGTATTATTCTTATTATTAACTATTACTTCAATATCATCTCATAAAATAAGATTAAAGGATATAATCTATATACTATTCGTATATCGAGATGTGCGTCTCGTTATATGATGTATAAATGATATAATATATAGTATAGGGTATTGTCCAACTAGATACCACTATTCTAATTACTTTAAAAAGGTGGGTGATGTAAATCTAACTAACCTCATATAAATATAATATAAATATTATTTGATATTCCAAAAAACATAATTATATGTTTGAGTCTTGAGACGACGTAGTCCACGATAAATAATGAATGAGACTGTGTGTTGTGGGGCTAGCCAAGTAATGGGACGGTACATAGGCATAAGAATATGGGATCCAATTAAGAGGGTGGTGCATGCATGGGGGCCATGATGGAAACCTAGCTATACCTGCTTAGCTTTTCTTTTCTTTTATTTTATTATTTTTTTTTTTTCCTTTTTCCTTTTTACTTATGAGAGGGGGTCAACTGGTCATGATGTTTGTATCTGTACTAGTACTACTCCACTACTCTTATGGCTAGTCATGATCTATAATTGACGAGTTGGTGACAAAATAATGTGAGGTGTTTGTTTTGTGCGTGGGAGTAAAAAAGTTTACATCAACAAATCAATTTTCCTTTAAAGAAAGGAAAGGAAAGGCATGGTGTATCGGTGTGGTGTGGGGTCAATTTACTAGACATGAATCAATCCACAATACCCTTTTGAAGGGGCAGTGAAAGTGACCAAACCCCATTCACCTCCAAATCAATTTTCACACGATGCGTTTTCCCCCTTTTTTTTTGTTTTTTTTTTTGTGGGAGTTTCAATGACTGATCTGTCTAGTAGACTAGCGCTACCACCATATGCTTTACAAAGATAATGGATTTGGTCACAGGTGTTGAATTGTCATCAGACATCAGATGTCATGGGTGGTGGAGTAAGGCAAAAGAAAGTAGTACTAGAGCTAGATCAGCTAGACCGACACACCCATTATAATTACAATTTATTATTATTGCTTGTTTGAATCCTAGAAAGTAAAAAACAGAACTCCACTAATGGCCGCTAGCTTGATGGAACAATATTTGAAAAGATAATAGCGGCACTGTACGTTACCACTACTCTTTTCTTGCTGCTTTATTTTACAGATGATCATGGTTGTCGCACAGCACAGTGTAAACATCCATCGACAGGATTACATTAATTCCCCCACTCATTCAATAACAATAACAACTAATGTTATGTTCTCAAATTATGCCTCCTTTTGATAGATAGATATTAGATCCTCCCATTATAAACTAATCAGCAGCTTCTTGGAGATTGTGGGGGCTACAAGCTCATCAACTGATCCCCGGCCCATCTTAGGTAAATGGTTGTATCATTATGTTTATGTTTGAATTAGTGGGAATGTTCATGTATACTTGTCTAAAAAGTGTTTATAATCTATGATTAACAAAAAGCTAGCTAGCTACGAGTATCTGTTAATGGATTTTTTCATACATGTACTTTTACGATTGTATGTTATATATATACATATAAGTGGCGACATATCAAGCACTACCTAAGGTCTAAGAAAATGCTAGGTTAAATATATGGAAAAATTTGCGGAAATTGGTTTGATTATATTGGTCGCATAATGTTCTTAAGAATTTAGTATATAAGAAATTTAAATTTAAGATAAAAATTTATGTATTTAAAATAGAAATTTAAATTTTTATATAATATTAAAGTTAGGTTAAATTCATGATTTGACTAATCAATATATATATTTTATATTACTCATATAAAAGAATTAACGTATAAATTCAAAATAAAATTACAGATAACGTATTAATAATATATTAATTTCATATAAATTAGGCTCTTTAAAATTTTATATATAAAAAAGATAAATTAATTTTTTTTATTATTAATTAATTTTAAGATAAAAATTTAAATTAAAATAAATTAACAAATAAATTAACTAGAACTAGTATGCTCTTAATTAAATCATGAAAAAGTGATCATCCTATACATTAATCGCTTGGAGCTACATTTACGTACGTTTATATTCTTCGTCCATATCTACTACTTTTTGAGTGACTTTTGCACGTTCTAACAGAGAAATAAACACATGAACTGGGACTAGCCGACTAGGGGTGAGGGTGACATTTCAGAGAAATCAACCATCATTTTTGATTTGAAGATGAAGATGAAGATGAAGATGAAGATGAAGATGAAGATGAAGATGAAGATGAAGATGAAGATGAAGATGAAGATGAAGATGAAGATGAAGCATCATTTTGAACCATACGTGTATGTATATATAGTACCATATCATAGATTATTTTATTAATAAAAGCTAGACTTAGGCTATTTGGCACTATGTGACATTATTAACTTTAATATCATAAAATTCATTTGATTACACACTCTACGTGGTTTTCGTTAAGTTGTGAAAAGAAACTAATAATCTCCCTATTGAATGCCATGATTGTAAATGGATTTTATAATTTAAGTTGTAAGTTACATCAAAGGCATTACTATGCAGTACCGTATGGAATAAAATAGCAACTAACATATTATATATGTAAGTAAATGATGCCGACAATACATCACACGGACCCACTGTTATATAAATGGACCATCAGAACTTGTCGTTTCGTTTGAATGTAAACCCCAGATACATAATCGAGATAATAATATGTTTGATATTGATCGGATTAGTACATGTGCATGTGCATGCATTTTGTCCATGTATATCTAACTAGCTACCTCTCTACTCACTATTCTCCAGTCTCTATCTAGTTTAACGTGTATAACTAAGTAATTGTTCCCGGTACTAGACAACATATATATATATATATATAGTTGCAGAGACGTACATACATATATTACATTATATTATATATATATATATATGTTGATGATCTACCAATTTGGATAATTCGTATCGATCGATCTGAAAAGCTGACTATTCTCTCTTCGATCTTATAAATTACAAGAAAAGATAGAAAAGCTGTTTGATTATGGGGAATAATAAGCACTTTTAATTTATTTTCTTCTCTTTTAACAACTGGTAGCAATAGCATGTAGTATAGTTTACTAGTTACAGGCGTGACAAATCATCGAAACCACCGGCTAATGCTTTCAAATCTCTTAGAGTCTTTATAAAAAACGACAACGTAAATCAAAAGGAAAAAAAGAAAAAGAAAACAGAGAGGTGGTCCACTACATCTATATATAATAAAATATTTATATGTATGTGACATCAATGATGTTGTAATATCATTGATGTTGCTGTTATTACAGAGCATAAGGGGTTGTTAACGTACATCCATCTAAAACCTCCTAGTTTTTGGCACAACAACATGGGCCTCACATTGAGAAACACTATAGAATTAAACCGAGTACTAATCAGAGTTAATTACATCGGACCTACCAACTACTAATATATGAATCCTAATTATATAAATTTATATATATATCATCTCTCTCTCTCTCTCTCTCTCTCACTGATCAATCATTGCATCCGAACAGCGAACCAAGTTCATGGGAGGATGATTGATCCAAATAAAGTTTAGATCAAATCGTGAATTGAAGGACCTTATTATAGTATTTCATGTGCACGCATTTATACATAAATAGCTACATATGTATAGATATTTTCAAATAATGAAGTCCCACATATTTATTTCTTCATTCCTATTCATCATGTACATTATATAATTAGGATGTGACAAATCACTTCCCAAGTACGTATCTACTAACCAATTACTATTGAATTCATGACACGGGTTACGGGCTAATATGTTACTGGCGGACCTCAAATCTTAATTTCATACAAATTAATAACTAATATTACATAAGACGGGCTAAATCAATGGGGCATTAAAACTGTCCTTGCCCATCAATTACTATACATAAACCACATACCGCTCTTCAGGGCTTTAACTCTGTCAAGCTTGGATGTTCCAAATATAACTGCACACTAAGAGACTCACTGTTCATTGACTTGATGGGAGTTATTAATGGCGGTTGCTTCCATTGCTCCGTATCGGTGGGGATCCACGACTCTGCATTCTTGCTTGTATGAGTATCAGGAAGGGCCCGAAAGTAAGCCATAATTTCCCACCTGCAATCTGTAAATGGAAATGCAGAACTCATGGATTTGTAGATACAGCAATGAAAAGGCACAGCAACATGGTTTTGTGATCGACTTTATAGTGCAAACTTGTATATTTTGTGTAGAGAGTTCCAGGTCAAGGCACTTACCTCGTGGGAGAACCTTAGTAAGAGGTTCTGATATAGAGAGCTTGATTAAGAATGATCTAAGAGAGAATTCCAGGTCAGAATCTCTCAGTTTAGAGCCATAGGATTCATTCACTACGAGTTTGAATACAAATCTCTCAATAGGGATGTTGTCATTATCGGAAAAGATAACTGCTACTCTCTCCACCATTCCCTGCATATAAAAAATTGCATGCCTGTTTTATGCTTTCTGGCCACTTTAACACAAGAAAAAAAGAAGAAGGGGGAAAACAAGCGAGAATGCACTTGCACTGAAAATCTGAAGAAGTTGTAAGATGACTTGATATTAGAGAATTAAGATATTTTAACCGACTTTTTAGAATGTGATCGTGACAAAAGATGGAGTTAGATGCTAGACCCGAAAAGAGAGTGTGTTTTTTGTTTACATGCTGATGAATGATGACAATAGGCTGTTCCTAGCATTCACTTCACATATTCCGACAATCTATTAAAAACCAATAAGCTAAGTAACCTCTCAAGGCCCAAGATTTTAAACCCAAACTTGCTAAAGAAGTTTGTAATATCAGCAGCTTCAATCTTAAGGTAAAAAGCTTAAGAAAAAGAAGCAACCTTTTGGAGGAAGGGAAGAAGGCCATTGACGGCAGAGTGGATGTAATCCTGGAGCTGAGGATTTGAAGCCCTGTGGACCACTAAATTCATGTACCTTCTTCTTTCAAAAGCACCTTCAACCAACGCCCACCAACTCTTACACAACAGTGTTTCTGCTTCATAATTTCTTAACATAATTTATTCACAATGAAATTGAAAAGACATACCGGAAGGGTACACTCCTTTGAGGAAGACGATACAAGTAATTGCAACCTCCAAGAACTCAACTAAAATTCGGTCTGATTCACCTGCGCCGTATGATATAGTGAGTGTCCTCTCAGATAGCAGCTACATGGTGGGCTTAAGGAGCCAAAACAGAAGGGGTAAGAGTATAAAGTATAAACCTTGAGGTTGATGAGATGACTGATTCTCTTTCCGATCCATGCCCAGAGAGAGGGAACTCCTCCGTAAAGAAGAACATCCAGACGAAGAGTGATGGCTTGAGTTATCTGTATTCAAGCCCACGTAATGGCTTTGTTTTTTCTGGGCTTTGTCTGTGTTTTTCTTTACTTATAGTTAGCTAGGCCCAAATAAAGAAGCCCACGTGATGTCTTTATTTGTTTGGGCTTTGCTGATCTTTTCTTTCGTAATAATTAGCTAGGCCCAAACAAACAAGCCGCGTGTTTTTCTTTCTTGACCAGGATATGCGGGCGGGAAAAGATCGACAGAGATAGACGGACAGCCAACCGACGAAGCAGGGTTTAGGGCTTGAAATCGATTAGAGCACGGTAATGTAGCAGCTCCAAAACGGCGACGCAGAGCAGCAGCAACAAGAAAGGAAGACGAAGCATAAAGGCAAGCACGACAGGCCTAAGCCTTGGGATGACGACCCTAACATCGATCACTGGAAGGTCGATAAGTTCGATTCTACTTGGAATGAAAGCGGCATGTTAGCTGTCAGTGACTTCTCCACTCTCTTCCCTCAGTACAGAGGTAACTATATATTGAGAACGGTAACCTGTTTTCCTCCTCCTTTGCTTTTGGTAATAAACGAGGGCAGGTGCCGTTAAGTGTAGAATTGTTTTGATTAAGTGGCGTTGCTTTTTTGTTTTTGTTTTTTTAATATGCAACTATATGTTTCTGATTCTAATCCTTTGTTGACATTGCCCTGTTCAGAAAGGTATTTGCAAGAAGTTTGGCCGGTGGTGAAATCTGCGCTCAAAGAGCATGGTATTTCTTGTGAGCTGAACCTGGTAAGCTCTGGATACCACCTTTCTCTTTAATTGGATATGGTAATGAAAAACTTGGTTTTTGTGAAATTGTGTGTAGTGAGAGGTCTATGGCTAGTGTGTGCTAACATGGCCATGATTATTATTACCTTTGAATGCTGTGTTTATGTTTTATTGGTGATTGACAGGTTGAGGGGTCAATGACAGTTTTGACGACCAGAAAGACAAGGGACCCCTACGTCATTATGAAGGCTTATCATCTAATCAGACTTCTGGCTAGAAGTGTCCCTGCTCCTCAGGTATCTCTTTGTAAAACAAAATTTCCTTAGCTACGTGAATGCAGCCCTTTTTTTTTTGGTAATGTTTACTATCTGTTTCTATTTTAATCATCTAACTACTGTTGTGCAACATTTTTGTGTTAGGCAATAAAAATACTGAACGATGAAGTGGAGTGTGACATCATTACGATTAGCAACTTGGTTCACAACAAGGCAAGTGAAAACTTAAATGATGAAAATCCCTCCGATCTAGAAAAAAGAAACGGAAACATGTGAAGATTATAGTGATGATATACTCGTATAATCTTTCTTATGTATCTTGTTAAAATTAGTGACATCTCAAAAGGGTTTTCATGTGTAGTGGTCTGAGTTGTGTTATTGTTTGCAGGAACGATTTGTTAGACGGCGACATCATCTTGTGGGCCCCAATTCTTCCACTTTGAAGGTGCTTACAGTTTTCTAGATTAGATGTTTTCACCACTTTGAAGGGTTGTAGAAGACTGCATGCTGAATAAAATGCATTCTGTATTTAATATAAAGGTGAAATATCACAACTTTCTAATAACAGCCCATGTTCCATTGAAGGTTTCTGAGCATAGGTCTTATTTCTGAATCTTTCTGCTCCCCCAAACTAAGCAGGTCCTGATGTTGAAGAGAGAACTTGCAAATGAAAATTGGGACAGGTTTCTTCCAAAGTTTAAGACGTAGTTTACGACTCCCTTTCACCTACTTTTCTACCATGAATTAGTTTCTTTAATTATTACATCCATCCGTTCATTTGCTCAAATTTATTTTCTTCAGGAAAAATGTTAAGCAAAAGAAGGTGAAGAGTAAAGAGAAAAAAACGATATACACCTTTCCCTCCTCCTCAACAACCTAGCAAGGTGAGATAACTACTTTTATACCTTTTGTTATAAATCATTTATCATAATTCACTAGTAATTCAGCATTAATATATATATATTTTGTAATGAAAACGATTACTCCCTTGAACTGTTATAATTTGCTCATGGTGAAAAAAAGTTCTGTTTTAATTAGATGATAAAAAGGATGTTTGCGAATTTTTCAGATTGATTTGAAACTTCTTTTTGTAATTCACTAACAAAACGTGATTTGTCTGCAAAGTAAATCTATTTTCTCACGTATGAAGGAACATTGTCTTATATTTTCAGATTGACATACAATTGGAAACCGGTGAATACTTTTTAAGTGACAAAAAGAAGTCAGCAAAGAAATGGCAGGAGAAGCAGGAGAAACAGGCAGAAAAAACTGCAGAAAGCAAAAGGAAAAGAGAAGCGGCATTTATTCCTCCCGAGGTGCCACTCAATAGCTCCTTTGACTTGGTTTCCTCCGTTTTGATGACAGCTTGTGCTTGTCAATTCTACTTTTGTAAATGTATACAACTAATATTGATATCCCATTTCAGGAGCCCACAAGGCCAAATAGCAAAACCGGGGATGATAGCAACAATGTGGCTGCCATCACCATGTCCCTGAAGGTATCAAAGATTTCATGTTTATTGGCTTGCCAAAAAAGGATGATTATGTATAATGGGTTGATCTCTGCTGCTATTTTATTATTCTGTTGGAGTAATTGAAAAACTTGCTTAATATGCAGGAAAAGGCGAAGGAATTTGGGAAGAAGACAGCCTAGAAAAGTATCAATTCGAAGGAGTATGTTGCAGGATCAAGTGAGCAGCAACCTGTAAGAAAGAAACCGAAGTGCAATTAAGGAAGGATAGACGAATGATTAGAGTACTATGATTGTGTAAGAATACCCAGCCACAATATTGTGAGAGCCTGAGATGTGAATTACGTTTAACAGTACTCCATACATTGACACATGTAGTGAACTTAATTGAAGTCTCTTATATGGACATATAATGACTTTTCTATGCAAAGAATTTTGGGTTTGTATTTTATTGTTTATTCAGTCATGTTCTTGTGGCAAAGAACGTGAACAGAAAATTTAAAATCTGTAATGTGGACGCACAAACAAAATTTCCGATCAGCTTAATCTTTGAGCTTTGATTTGGGTGTTGTTTCCTGCTTGATTAACCAAAAAGTAAGCACGGAAATTATTGAAACTAGAAAGATTAAATTTAATCCGTCGCAGATATTTGGTAAGGAGTGAATGAAGGAAAATAATTAGGTAAGGATTAATGAATATAATTAAGAACAACAAAACAATGGAGGTAGGAAGAGGAAGAAGGAGAAATGAAGGGAGAGAGATGGATCATGGTTGGGCTTCGGAGTGATTTACTTGATTGGACCAAAATGTGTACTTTGAGTTGTCGTTTACAAAGGACCTGGATCCTAACATTATAATATGGGTCGTGCAGCGCAGCCCAATGGACTAATTTTTGGTGTGATCATATCCATTTGATCCTTTTATTTTATTTTTTTATTTTTATTTTTATATTTTTGTCCTTTTTCCAACTACAGTTATAATTGTCAAACTTATAAAGTCGGTTATGGATAGATACTTGGATTAAGTGAATCACGGATTACGTCATCATGTTTCTTCTTCAGGTGGTGTGGGAATACACAACTCATTTCGCTGCATAAAATTAATGTCAACAATCGCACTCTATTTCAAGAACAGAAGATAATGAATGTCAAAGTTATGCATGGTAAGTAAGGATGTCATGCTGACGTCAGATGATATTCTAGAGAAAGTATGACAAGCAGAACCATATACATATATACATATATACATATATATATCTATATATATCTATCCATAAGGATATAAAAAGATAAAAGATTGAATTATTCAAGTATATATAACGTATACGTAGAGGGTTTTAAACCGCATCAACAATTATCGAGAGACGGCGGCTGTGGATTATTTTCAGCGGATCACGTCATTAACATATACAGACAAGAGTAAAATTTTTCATCCAAACTACTCAACTAGATTTCATGAATCATGGTACAAAACAAAACCACCCTGTCAATTTTCCTTTTTATTGAAGTTGTACTAATTATTATGCTTGTTTAAGCCAAAAAAAACTAATAATGTACAGTTCAAGAACTCTCACTTTCTAGGATCATAGTTTAAAGTAGTTACGTATTCACGAATCCGAAGAAGGATGAAGAGCAAACTCCATAACCGATCTGACCTCATCCCAAAAGCTCTCATCATAAGACAGAATTTGATCAATTTCATCCTCCACATCATTCACCGAGAAGCTTGAAGGCGATGCCACTGATAGTAATGGAGACTGAGCATCCACCTGGTCATGGTTACATCCATCGATGATCTGATTGTTATTAGCATCGGGCTTCTTCTCATAATTATTATTGTCCGGAGAGCTGAAATTAATGTAGCTCCCTTTTAAATATTTGTCACGATCATCATCTGATTCCGCAGCACTAGTATATGGGGTACTGTTACTACAACTTTTGGTGGTCGTGGCCGGTATTCCCCTCCAATTTATTTGTGTGTTTCTTGTAGACGACACATTATTCCTCTTGAAGATCCGACATAGCGTCCAAATTTCCTGTCAGTATACATAACTTCCCGTGAGCATTATTAAAATCACACATATATATATATACAAGTCGTCACTAATCAATTGGTTGTTTTTCCTAGCCACTAGCTATATATGTATATATTAGTTTGAGATGCAATTGATCATGAAGATTAAGCTTACAGCATCCAATGCAGTGTTTTTGGTGGAGTTAGTAGTAGGGGGAAAGCGAAACTCATGCATCATCCACTCAGTTTTTGTGGCTCTTCCCGCGCTTCCCCGATAAAAGACTAGGGTTTTCTTGAGCCCAATGCAATCACTGCCTCCTCCTCCGTGGGAGTGTACTGCCCGGTCGATCCCCGTGGCCTTCCAGAATCCGGATGCTGTGACACGATTGGGTCTTGCACTATTTTTGTACTTCCTTGCTCTTTTACAATAGTAGTAGCACGCCTCGTTTTCTCCCTCGCTACTAATGGTGCCACAACCTAGACATAAGTTAATTACGTTAAAAATATTTGAACAGATTTTAAAAGTGCTCCTTCATGTATATACATATCTAGCCCTTGAAGGAAATTGCTAGCTAGAATGTTGTAGTCTAAAAATTGCTATGAGAAAGCCTCTGATTATTAATGAAGGAAAAGATGATGATGTATATATATTTACCGGGAAGATCCCATGGGTTGTGTTTGTAAATATCAATCTGTTTGATAAGTTCAAGAGCAATAGGCCTCTTCTGAACCTTTCGGCGGAGATAGAAAGTAACAAGTTCTTGGTCGGTAGGGTGAAACCGAAACCCTGGAAGTGGGCCTGCTGCTTCATCATCATCATGAGAACTAGCATGAATACTCATCTTCTGCAGTTGCATGAATATCTCTACTCTCTACTAGGTGGAAGGGGTGATCGATAGAGAAGATTTACTATACACAATCGTAATACATGATATATATATATAGGAAGGAAGGAAGGAAGGATGCAGTATTTTGAGTTTCAAGCTGGCCAAGACTTTGAAGTTTGAATGTCGCGACTGCCAAGAGGCAATGATAGGGCCAATATTCCTGACCAATTCTTTCTGATGACGACGTCTTTCTTTGAAATATTTCATTTAGATCTCTTGAAACACAAAATTAGTTATATGGATATACAACAATATATTAATATGGTCAAGGGCTGGGCATGAGATGGGGAAAGACAACATAATTGAGTTATTTGTTAATGCAAATTCCTCATTGCTCTAGGATTGTTTTTGACAATATGCATGCACTCTCGATCTGTTCTTTCTTCATTATCAACTCAACAGCTTACACACCCTTTCCTTTTCCATTTTTAGAAATTCTAAATTTAAGGAAGATTATAGTTTTGATTTTGATTATATATCCTGAAAAATTAGCAAATCAATAATTAGACTGGGATTGATTTGTTGGATTTTTCCTTTTGGCTAAAGTGAAATGGATTAAAGACCTAAAGTTAAAAAAATGCTTAATAAATGCAATTAAGTACATCCCACATTGAAAATGAAGAAACTTTTTAAAACATTTATAAATGATTGAAAATAATAAGTATTTATAATAATAAAAAAGTATTGAGGTTTGACCGGGACTCGCACACGCGCGCGCGTAGGCACTTTTACGCTTATTACGAAGAAGTGTAGAGAAGAAATGATCATCTTCTACCTATTTTTCTTACTATCAGAAACCGAGCATATTCCATAACGAAATTTCATTGTTGCTTGTGATATTTTGTAAAGGTTTATCATATCTCGAAAACTATTTTCATAGTAACCTAAAATAATTTAGGATTGTGAAAATATCATATTTTGGAAAACATATTTATTACGTATTTCAAGTCATGATACCAATTTTTATCAACATGATTATCATACGTAGAATGACAGGAATGCAGTAGCTGTTAATTACAAGTTTGTAGTGGATCAATAATAGAGCTACAAGCTATTAGCTCTCATTAATTCAAGGGAGGAAAGTCAAAATTGTATATTATATTACAAGAAAATCAACTTACAATAGTATTTCATAACTGAGTCTGGAATGAGTAATGCCAAGAAGTAAATGTTGACCTGAACCTGATCTGCAGATCGAACCCCCTACTACTTGTTTCTTTGATAATATCAGAATTTAGAAAGTGTTGTATGACTGATTGTAAGTCACTCATATGTTGTTTTGAGACATATCTTTGTTTATCCTACAAAAATTCCGTCACCCTTTACTCTTCCAGAAAGAAAAAGATATAAAATTTTAAAAACTCTCTCTCTCTCTCTCTTTCTCTCTCAATCCAAATTTAGAAATAAAAAATCATTACATGAAGGAATTAATAACCCTCGAGAGAAAGAAGAGAATATGTCAAAGTCATCCGTCAAGAAGCCTAAAAAGATGACTACCATAGAATATGTCCATCCCTCTTATTTTATGCATTTTGGATTTGTTCAAATCTCATCTTATCAGAATGAAGGAATGAAGAAGATAAAAAGTTGGTAAATTCAACTTCTATAGCCAACTTTGACTGATGATTGCACTATAAGCAGACACAACATTATATTACATGACAACACCAAAATAAGCCCGTGAATTTTATTACTACGGATGAGTTTACAACTTTTAATCAATCTCAAAATTACATTTGATAATAACAACATACATAAAATCAACAACAAGGAGCCCTTAAAATGATATTATTATGAAATGCAAAGGCGTTTTATTGCTTTCTTGACCATCCAAGTATCCCACAGATGCACCTATTGTACATATATATATCGCTTTGATACAGCAACCGGAAGCTGGTTCAATTTATAATGGCCTTATCCGTTCTTCTCTCTTCTTTTTTCCCTTCAAGACAAATACAACAACTACATACATATGCCCTTTACTTGTGGAAATTCCTGTGTATATATACATATCTATAAATCTTTACTCAGAACAATGTCAACTTACCGCTGTTGAGACTATAACCAAACCAGTTGACAAACAGGATGCTACGGACATATATTTGGATTTGTCTTCACCCACCTGAAGCCACGGTTCATCATCAGGTTTCAGCTCATTTCCACTCTCATATCTCAGCAAAATGCCGAACAAAATCTTCCCCTGCTTCCACGCATAATTTAATGGATTCATTTCTGTTTTTCTGATGAGTAAATTAATACAACAATGTATAGAAAGATTCTGCAACTACCATATCTGTCTTACCTTCATTCTCCGGTATAATGTTAAGGTGGACAAGGGTTCTTTTGACTTTACCAACTGACCATCTTCATGAACAAAATTGACCATCTGGCAGCGGTTGCATCTGCCCACCGACTGGTAAAACAAAGGCAGAGATCTTTTAGATACATATCATGGTTAAATATTGATACAGCCTCCAATATCTATTTTTTCAGTATGTCTTAAGATCAAATCTGTTAGTGTCAGCTCACAGTATTTTTTTTTTTTTTTGGTTACTGTTTAGACACTGCACAAATAATACTCCTTATGTTACTTAAAGACTTACCGTGAAGAACATATTTCCAATTTTAAGATTTCTCCATCCATCTTCAAGATATGGTTGCCCTTCGGATACGACAAGGTTGGGCCGAAACCTCATAGAACTTACTTGAATTTTTCCTTGATTAGAACCCTTCTCCAGATCTGCAACAGCCAACAATGGTTGCCACATATTACCTCACATGGAAATCTAAACTAAATGATTTTTAATCAAAGAATTAAGAAGCTTTTTTAATGATTAAAAATTTGATCGTGTGAATATTATACTTGATCTTATTCTGTTGTTGAGATCTGATACACTATCCTCAGATATCAACAAGAGTTGTGCTTCATTGCTGAAGTTCATTAAGGATCTTGCATCTCTACATGTGCTTATAATTTTGCTCTCATCAAGGGAAAGAGAATTTTGGAATTAAAACAACGTAATAGTGTGCATGGCTGACCAATGGCAGTGCTGAAATTGTTGACTTCATCATCATCATAAATCAGCAATCCAAAAGTGACATACAAAAGGAAAGGCATTATGAACAAATTTTATTAATATCCCAAGCAATACTATGAAGCCCTATAAGAAATACCTTCATGTCCCGGAAGAATGAACCTTGATATCCATATATTTCCGTTTCCAATTTGATGTGATGATGATACAAAGTAACTCGTCAAAAACTCAATAAATTTCTACATTGAAACACGAGGAAAGAAAAGTATTATCACACAAGATTTCGCTTGAGTCAACTTAGATTTGTGTTTCAAGCTATAATCTACCTTAGCATCTTCATATATTGATATGTAACCGAAGGACACTCTTACAGCACCTGTTGGTTTTCCTTTAACAACATCATAATCATCCCAGCAAACATGACCAGCCCATGATAATGATGCAACTATAAGAAATAGAGTAAACACATGAAATAAAATTTCATAATCTAATGGTGGCCATAGATCCTTCAGGGTATAAGTACCTCAATGTTTGAAAGGAGATCAAAATGGGATAAACCAAGATATTTTGCACAGGCACCTGGATTACAAAAGCATCCTGTCTACATAGAACCAACCTAAATATTAGACCAAGTAGATTCAACAAACAATAGTGTCATTATGTGGTGCAATATAAATGGGAGAGGTCTTGGACTAGCAACTTAAAGGTTGAAAGCTCGAGACTTCTAGCAAAATTACAGAGTCGCAAAAATGAATCAACTAACCATTTTCCAAAAATTACCCGTACCTGAATCCCAGATAAAGAGGCCAGTTTTTCCACTTCACTATATCCAATCCAAGAGCCATCCGGATGCTCAAATTGAATGAGACTATGGGACCTAAGTCATTACAGAAAGCCTGGCAGAGGATAGTTGCAAAGTATGTTAAATATTCTGTCATAGGGACAAAATAATAACGAAAAGGATGCATCTGCATAGAAAATAAAAGTAGTTGGATCATCCAGAGATGGGCTTCACAATTTTTATTTTTATTTTTATAAGGTGACTTCATTTTATAAATAAGGGCAAAGCCATGAAATATGGGTATCTAATAGACTAACAGACATTTCCTCCCCATAGATGGGGGACTAAGCAAATACACTGCACAGTACATGAGTGAGAAACGGTGGAATCTAAGACAGAGAGCAAACTACAAATCTTGCTTGTAGCTTCAATTTTGATTTACATCCCATCTTGATCGAAGCCTGAATTTTTATTGTAGCTTCACAAATTACGTATATTACTACAAAGTAACTAACCTTTCGGTAATTACCATAAATTGTGCAGACGCTGGCTCCATTTTCATGTCTTAAGGCCAACATCACCTTCCTCAAATACATAGCAATTGATGTTGTATGCCTATAAGTTAACGAGGACAAATAAAAAGAAGAAAGCAACTCCTTATTGTATTTACATAATGATCTTAATTATAACTAAGTGTAAAGACACAGGTGAAAGTAAAATATAAACTAGTTTCCTAAGAAACATGTAAATTGCAAAATTAAATTTTACCATACCAAGATATTGCAGGTGCAGTAAGGGAGTTGAGTATTTTGAACCCACGGTGAATAGATGCTATGCTTAGGAATGAAGCGGTACCATCTTCAAAAAGCTCCTCAATACCTTCTCTCCTTTTAACATAATCAATATCAGCAATTGAAGCAGAAACAGTTCCTGTAAAGCTCATATTAACAAATGCAGTAACTACATGTCTATTCACAGATAAAATAGTCAAGGACAGACCTCCACTGAAATAGGTCTTCTTCAATAACTTGGCAGCATCTGAACGTTAAGATAGGGAAAAAGTAGTTAGACATTAATCTGTTCTAATCAATATATACTAAGCCTATTCTAATTAACTAAATTCCCTTACCAGGTTAAGAAAACATAGAGACAAGATTCAAACTTCACCTATACATCTTTTGACTTAAAATAGACTACAGCAAAATCTGGAATTTCAGCTAGCGGAGTGAAATAAAATAATAAAAGAACACCATAGGTATAAATATAGACTATATCACTTTGTGACAAATATAATAGCTGTTTTGAAACAATGTACAATAGGGGAACATATATATGGAGAATTAAGAGTATGAACACAGAAAAACAAGATAACAAGAAATTCAAAAGTGATAAATCTTGCAACATTCATTAGCATACTGTTGCGAATAATGAGAGCTCCAAGTCCAGTTGGATAGCCAAATAGCTAATGGCACCAAAAAGAAAAAAGATTATTAAAATAAAATTATAGACTAAGGAGCAGTCCATAAGAAGAAATCAAGTGGAAATGAAATGCACATACATATATACCTTATAGAAAGAGATGACTACAAAATCAGCAGGATACTTTGATAAATCTGGTGGTTCTGTTGCACATCCTTTTGCAGCATCAATCAAGCCCATCCATCGTCGACTGATTATAATGAAACAGAGAAGATTAGTTAATACTATATGGGAGTGATATTGGGAAAGAGAATATACTGATGGGGAACCATCAAAGGGTTTACGTAAGACTTAATTACTCGCAAAATGGAGAGCCACCCAAAATTCTCTTTGAATTTTCCTTGACAATCTTCACCAATTCAAGGCTGAATTTAGAACCCGAAAAATTGCACTTAGAGGGGAAGGAAAATAAGTTATACACCTTTCCTGCATTTGATGAAGGACACGGAGAAGCTAAGGAGTCAGAGATAAGTTTGAATCATTTACTATGAGCATAATTTCAGAAGCAGATACCGTTAGTACACTACTAAAGCCAGTGAATCTTTAAGAAAAAAGAAACAAACATGCATACCTAAAGATATTGTCCTATCGTCATAAGTAAAGAATAATGTAGACAAGAAAAGCATTTGAAAAAGGTAATAAGAGCTTCTTTTTTTTTTTCTTTTTGGGGGGTGGGGGTGGATTTTATGTTATAGTAATGATGACAGGTGACCACATGTGGTTACAAACACCCAAACAAGCATATTTTTGCAGCATTTCCATGGAAGAAAACCCAACTTCTCCACAAGAAATTGACAGATACCTGTTTGATCTTTCCCTAAGAATCTAAATTCACACCTCTTCTGGATTTCACGCTTTGATACTCTAATAGATTCAGCTGCACCTCCAGATTCTCCCTGATCTGTATCTTCAATATCAATTGCAAAAGGCTATTGCTCCTTGATCGAGAGCATACCTCAAGAAGTATTAAGGTAACGTTGTAACATGTACAAATAGTATAAAATGAATGCATAAAAATTGAGGCTGATATTTTCCATGTGAAACTGAAGGTCATGTAAAGGTAATAGGCAGGATACTGTCTGATCCCAAGGACGCTATTGTGATTCTCTACAGTGTAGACAAAACTACTCTGTTGGTTCCATGGAAAGGCCTCACCAACCAGCTTCAGTGCTGCTGTAGCGCCAGAAGTAAATATGCATTTGTAACTTTGGTGGATGCTTTACAATATACGAGAACCAATAGTGGACACAAAAAAATGAACCAAATTGATACGAAAACTCAAAATCTCGATTGTAATCTGTTCAGAGGGAGCACCAGACATTATTATTAGTAATATATATTTAGAAGAACAAATTCTCCATTGATATAATCTTTTACTAGAGATTTGAATTCCAGTCATTGTTAATACCTGAAGGGCTTCCCTCACGATATCGGAGGTTGCAGAACTAGAGTCACTCTGGCTATCTAGATTTAGCTTCTCGATGAAAAATAATCATAAAACCATGACATGATAGACGTGCTTTCCACTTGCCAGCCAGAGAACAAGAACTTTTCGAGAGGAATAACATATTAATTCATGGGTGGAGACCAATAAATGCGTATAATCTCATATATGAAGTCTGAAATAAACAAAGCACTCCTCAAGTCTATTGCCCATTAGTAGAAGCAATTCTATACCAACCCAATGTAACTCCATAAACAGTAGTAGTGAGATCTTTATAAACAGCTTCCATTTGTAACTCAAGAGTACAAAGTTGCTCCAGCATGGTCCAAGCACACGAGACCTACCATTCGAATCAATGAGAAAAATTTTAGATCCCAACGAAGCAGAAGAAAACCAAAAATAAACAAATAAATATAACACCACCACCTCTGATTAATTTCTTGATCATAGTCGAACTAAGCCTATTTTCTTAAAACTAAGACGTACCCGGTGCAAATATTCAGTAAATACTAAGAAAAGTTTCAATATATGTATTCCTTCATTTACATTCTCAGAAGAGAATGAATGCATCTCAATCAGACCGAAGCTAAAAGAAAAAAAAAAAAAAAAGAGCTCACCATTGAGGCGCTTGAATTCAGTAGCTCGATTCTCAGCGACGGACTTGCTACCGTCGGGGTAGCCATAGTCAGCACTAAATTATCTGAGAAAATCTTCCTTGGCCATGTCCATGCTCTCTGTCCGCTGCTGAGAATGGTCAACTACCCCACTTTTTTCTTCCATGTTCAGTTAACTTCGGTAAGGCCGTAGAGGACACGTTCACGATTTCGTACGATATTACTGGACTCGATCTTCTGGCCCATTGGCCCAAATAAAAATTAATAAAGAGGACGGAGCACTGGATTTCATTTGGCCCAGATGGAACTGGTCTCGCAGGTCGCAACTGCATGGGCCATGGCTGGCAAAGGTTGTTTAAATAGTAGTTAAGTTGGTTTAATAAACATGACGGAAAGCAACGACCAAAAGTGTCTGAAGCTTTCTGTCATGTTTTTTATATTAAAGATGGGGCATGATTGATTAGTATACATAAGTAGATAAAAACAGCAAAGCCCAAGAGTGTAACATGAGTGTCTGCCATTACCACTTTACCTTAATTTTACAGAAACCAGGAAATTATTCAATAAGAAAGATGCAGTGGCGTGCAAAGCAGCATCATACCAACCCGTCACGCTTAATCCCAATATATTTCTCATTTTAAGAGACCTTTAATATTAAATTGAAAGGCGCAGTCATTTAGAAGATAGGCCAAAATCGAGGCGCAGGTCGTAGTACGTCGTCTTGGCTCATTGCTGACAATAAACTGCCAGTGAGTTTTGCCTTATTTATTATTTTTCCAGATACTCATCAATCGGTACGTACGTAATGATGAACATCAGCCTCTCAATCTATTTAGTCCCAAATAATAGAAATTTCTCGATCGAAAGATCTTTTAAGAAAACAAATATAAAAGAATATAGAAATGACATATTTTAGGAAAATGACGTAGAATGTGTAATAATATATGATTATGATTATTTTTTAATTTAGTGTAAATTGTATGATGAGGACGATAAATACCCTCACTTGCATTTGGATTATGCATCATCTAAAAATAAGTATCTGTAGTCTTAGTATGAGTGTGAGTTGTGAGCTTTCTATTAAGTGTTTATTTCTCCTCAAATTATGAGTGGTCTTTGAAAAATATTGTAATATATTTTGTTGTAGGTATAATACAAGTAATTTGTTTACATGTTTGGGTTCAATATTAGTAAGTTTAGAGTTGTGTACTCTAAATTCTACTCAACAATTGGTATTAGAGCAGGATGGTTAAGGATCGTTCTTGGTGGAGCTATCTTGAGTTATGAGAAGTTTGGTACACTGCAAGTTTGTTAGTGAAGCTTGTATATGATGCAAAATTTCATAGTTAGATCTGATAGCTCCTATTGGGGAAATCATGATAAAGAGAATAATTATCTACTGTTTAAGACTCGAATATTGAGGGTTCATTGCCGCTGTGCAGGAATAGTCGACACAGTCACCACTTGTTGAGTTTGAAAATTTGCTTGCAAGACAATAAGTTATGGCTAGGTAAATGGGAGGAGTCTCGCTAAAGGGTGATGAGGAAGCGCACTACACCAGCAAAAGTAAAGACACTTTCAAACAACACATTAGTTATGGGTCTAAAAAGGATGGTGACAAGATGAAAAGTCGTAAAAGAAAGGGAGGCTCTCGTCTGGGGGGAGCTTCGAAGAATCATGGTAATAATAGAAAGTTCAATAGTTAGTGTTACAATTGCAAAAAGATACGCCAAATGGCAAAAGATTGTTGGACCAAGAAAAAAATTGATAAGAGTAATGATGCTACTTCTAATTTTAAGGAGAATATTGAAGATGGTTGGGACATCGAAGCATTATTCGCTACAGAGGAAGAAGAATTAGCTCTCACGGTAACAATACTGAAACAGACTGATTACGTAAATGACTAGATCATAGATTTGAGTTGCTTAAATCATATGACAAATTATAAATAGAAGTTACAAATCTCGTCTGAGTATAAGGGAAGTCATTTGGTGGTGACAGCCGATAACTCAAGGTTACTGATAGCTTACATCGGTAAGACGATAGTTACGCCTCAATATAATTTTAACTGGGTGCCACTTCAAGATGTTTATTATGTCCTAGGAATGAAGAAAAATTTGTTATTTATGGTTTAATTGACATCATCATGCTACTATGTCTTGTTCGGTCCCCAAGATGTTAAGGTGTATCGTGACCTCAAAATCTCATAAACACCAACAATGGAGGGGCAACAATTAGAGTCAGTCTACATATGTCAATAGAGTCTGCATATGTAGACAATACAAGAAAAAATGAAACAACAAATCTATGGATATGCGGTTAGCTCATGTTAGCTATTCCAAGTTAAGTGTGATGATGAAGAAGTCGATGCTTAAGGGGCTTCCTTAACTTAACGTGCAAACAAACACGGTCTGTGGAGGATGCTAGTATGGTAAAAACACACCAATTTCCATATGAGGAATTGAAGTTTAAAGCAAATGAACAATTAGAGTTAGTTCACTCTAATGTGTTCGGGCCCATTAAGCAACCATCAATTAGTGGTATGCGATACATGGTAACACTCATTAATGACTTCTCTAGGCATTTGTGGGTTTTCGTTATGAAAGAAAAATTTAACACATTCTCAAAGTTTAAAGAGTTCAGAGAGTTTGTTCATCATCATTTATAGAGCAAGTTTGACAAGAAAGCTCGTAGAAATGGGTAGGATTCAACAGCTAGAGAAATGGGTAAAAATGTTGTGATCCATTAAGTGGAAGGTGTTATGCTTCACAATATGTGGTTGTCGATAAAGCATTTTTTAGTGGTCCTTAGAAAATGAGATGTTGCCAGACTCGAGAGATTTTGTAGATTACAACAAAAGTTGGGGGAGCATACTATTCAACTCCAACCAAGTTCAAATGAATCAGGAGATCAAAACGGCGATGATGCGGAGCAAAGAGTAACTCCGAATCCTTGGCAAAATGTCATGTATCAACAACCAAACGAAGAAAGTGGACCTAGTGAACATGGAGAATCAACTCCATAATCACACCTCCGAAGGTTAACAAGAACATGAAGGCCAAATCCCAAACACGCCAATGCAGCTATAGTTGAAGAAGAAACTGTTACAGAACCTGAGACATTTGAAGAAGCATTGGAAAGTTTTAAGTAGATGATAATTATGAAAGAAGAGATCGCTGACTTGAGCAAAATCAAAGTTGGGATTTTGTGACAAAACCAAGAGATGAAAAACTTATATCTTACAAGTGAGTTTACAAGATAAAGCTTTGTCCAAATTGGTCGATTGAAAGGCACAAGGCACAGTTGGTCGCTCATGGTTTCTCTCAACAATACAATTATAGTATGATGAAATGTTTAGTCTAGTGGCAAAACTTACAACTATATGAGTTCTATTCGCGGTACCAGCCAACAAATACTATAATTTGTGGCAGATAGATGTGAAGAATGATTTTCTTCATGAAGAGCTGGATCGGGATATTTACATAATCCAACAAATAGGATTTCATAACCAAGATCATCATGAATATATATGTAAAGCACTCTATGGATTGAAACAAGCACCTAGGGCATGGTATGATAAGATTTCTGAATTTATGACACAAAGTGATTATTCAGTAATACCTACAAATTCCAGCTTGTTTGTCAAAACCAATAAAGGAAAGTTAGATATCATAACCACTGAGGATGAGGTAGAAATTCTTCAAATGAAGGAGAATTTATCAGTTTGTTTCCAGATGAAGAAACCTAGGTAGCTCAAGTATTTCCTTGATCTAGAGGTTCATTTCACATCATAAGGAATATTTATTTGTCAGCAAAAATATTCCAAAGATTTGTTGAAAAGGTTTAGAATGCTCGAATACAAGTCGATTTTGACGGTGATGGAACCAAATGCCAAAATGTGTGCACATGAAGGAAAATATTTGGAAGATGCAACGATGTATCGATAATTGGTAAGAGTCTGATCTACTTTACGTTGACTTGACTTGATATTTCTTATGCAGTTGGTGTAATAAGTCGATACATATAAAATCTAAAGAATCCTCATTTAAAAGCAGTTCGACGAATTCTAAGATATGTAAAAAGTACAATTGATTATGGTATTTTGTACAAGGAAGGTGAAGAGTACAAGTTAGTTGGTTACTGTGATATTGACTATCTAGGAGATCATAACATCTGAAGAACAACAACTTGGTACGTGTTTAAGCTTGGTTCTGGAACAATTTCTTAGTGTAGCAAAAAAACTGATGGCATCATTGTCAAAGTACACTTTTTCGAACGAAGGAGAATTTATCAGTTTGTTTCCATATGAATGAACTTGAGTATCTTAAGCACTTCCTTGGTCTAGAGGTTGATCACTCATAAGAAGGAATGTTTCTTTGTCAGCAAAAAAATTCCAAAGATCTATTGAAAAGGTTCAGAATGCTCGAGTACAAACTGATTTCAATGCTGATGGAATCAAATGCCAAAATGTGTGCACATGAAGGAAAATATTTAGAAGATGTGACGATGTATCGGCAATTGGTAGGTAGTCTGATCTAATTAATGTTGACTCGACCTGACATTTCTTATGCAATTAGTGTAATAAGTTGGTACATGTAAAATCCAAAGAAGCATCATTTAGAAGCAGTTCAACAAATTCTAAGATATATAAAAAGTACAATTGACTATGGTCTTTTGTATAAGGAAGGTGAAGACTGCAAGTTAGTTAGTTAGTGTGATGTTGACTATGCAGGAGATCATGACAGCCAGAGATCAACAACTTGGTACGTGTTTGAGTTCTTGGTGTAGCAAGAGAGTTGATGGTATCATTGTCAAACACTGAAGTTGAGTATCGAGCAACAACAAATGAAAGCTCAAGAGAGTACATGGTTGATACAGCTAATAAATAATTTACATCAAATAGTAGATTATGTAGTTTTGTTGTATTATGACAACCGGTCGACAATTCGTTTAGCAAAAAGTCCGGTCTTCCATGCAAGAACTAAGCATGTTGAAGTTCACTATCATTTTATCTGAGAAAAAGTTTTGCAAGAAGAAATTAAGATGAGGCAAATCAAGACAATTGATCAAGTTATAGACTTGTTCACAAAAGGCTTGGGCATGGGCAAGTTCGAAATGTTTTATGTCAGATCGGCACAAAGCAAAGAGTGAGAGCTCGTGTTGAGGGGGAGTGTTAAAAATTAACCCCATCCCATAACAAAGCCTAATTTATTTTCAGCCCGAGAAAAATAAAAATTCAATCCATGTAGCCTAAGATAATATAAATTTCTCAATAAAGATATTTTAAGAAAAAAGGATAAAAAAAATATAGAAAAGATATATTTTAGGAGAAGAGTGTAGAATGTATAATAATACATAATTATGAATATTTTTTAATTTTATATTTAAATAATATAAATTATATAGTGAAAACTATAAATATTCATCCTTAATTAAAGCGATTTTAAATCTTAATAAACATTTATATGCCTCTTAATATGAATATAATATCTTTAATATGAGTTATAAACATCTTATTTAAATATTTATTCTCTTTTAAATTATAAGTGATTTTTAAAACATATTATAATATCTAATAAGTATAATATAAGTAATTTATTTACTTAATTGGATCAAATATTAATAAATTTAGAGCCTAGTACTCTATATTCTACTCCACGCGTATGCCTATAGGAATTGCGTGAATCTCATTATCAATTACTTCTCTATCTACACTCTCTAATCTAGACGCTACACTGAAATAGTAACAGCCAGGAAACGTCAATCGCTTTCAAAAAAGAGTTCTTAACACTGCTTCCAAAAACACAACTTTTTTATTAGTGGACCTGGGATTAAGAGATTCCAACATCAATGAGATAATTAGGAAGCAAGATTTATCCTTGACAAAGTTTTCCACTAATTAATCACATTAATTTAATTAATTATTTCGCATCTTTAGTTCGCTAGCAAGGCTCAAGATACCAATCTTATCAAAGCTTATCTTGTCATAAAATTTAGAGTTTAGCACTTAGCAGCAGAAGAGAATTTTGCCTATGAGCCTTGCATATTTCATCACAAGTACGTTATGATAGTTGTCCTTATCGATCGGTACGATAAGTTTGCAAATTATTCGCCCCTCTATTAGGAAAATGTAGGTAAGTAGTATTATAGATGATGAGAGAGGATTAAGTCCTTGTTTTTGTATGTAAATTTTGATCATATTTATACATCAAGTGATTAAAAGATGTTATATTAAAAAGTTTTAAATTAAGTTTATATTAATACGAAAGCTCATGCGTCTCATATATAAGTCGAATAAGATACTTAATAAATATATAATTTGTTTTTCTATGTAACACGTCATAATTACTTTCTATGTATGAGTTTTAAGTCTAAGTTTCTAATCCATAAGGAGTTTTAAGTCTGAGTTCTCCGTCCATACTGAATACTAGGTCTGAGTTCTCAGCCCAAACCGAATTTTAGGTATGAGTTATTGGTCCAGACCGAATTCTAGTCTGAGTTATCTGTTTGAATTCCTGATCAGAAGAGAACTCAATGATTTATACCTTTTTTTTACTTATCATTTTTTACATTTCTAAACTTTAAAAATAGAGAAAATTGAATTGAAAATTAGTAAATAGGCCAATTAAAATTGGATTGGAGAATTGTCCGCTCTATTCATTTAAAAGAAAAAAAAAGTAAGTTCTTAACAGTTATCTAAATAAAAAAAAAAGGAAAAAAAGAAAAAAATAATATTTTTTATTAACTTGGTTTATATATAAAAATAATATATAATATTATTGTTTTATTTTATTTTTGACATGATAATTATCAAATCCGTTAAATGTGGATGGACAGTGAACAAATAATGAGGGAGAACACGTAGATGGAACCACTCGCATAAATAATAGCAGTAGAGAATTTGGTGCTGCAAGCAGCAACCTAGCAAGGTAGGGATAATATATGTATGCATATGTAAAAGCTGAGGGAGGAACAGTTTCAGTGTATGGGCAGCCGAATCTAAGGGCTGCTTCTTTACATGGGACCCTCAAAAGATTTTTCTTGTCACTTCCTTTGTCTATATATATCATCCACCGTCCTCTAGATAGCTTAGCTTAGCTTAGCTCAGCTTAGCTTATATTTACCAGAAAAGTAAGTAATACTGCAATAATTTAAATAGTCTAGCTACAGAGCTGGAAATTATGAAAGAGGGTAGTGGAAGATCAAAACAAGGAGGAGGAGGGTTATCTCCATGCGCGGCATGCAAGCTTCTTCGAAGAAGATGTGGACAGGACTGTGTATTTGCACCTTACTTCCCGCCTGATCAGCCTCACAAGTTTGCTAGCGTCCACAAAGTTTTCGGGGCTAGTAATGTCAACAAGATGTTGCAGGTTTGTTTAACATTTATAGTAATATTCCCTCGTCAACAATTACAATACGTACCTCTTTTTCTTTCTAGATCTTAATTTATAGTTAGCTGCTCATGTAATTAATCTACCAATAAATTAGTTTGTTGGTATGGAAGATAAATTACTTTACTCCTGGAGTTAAATTTATAAACATAGATAATTAATGAAAAAAGAGACTCTTGGAAGTTTCAAGGAATCTACATAAAAGAACATTAAAGTGTCTTACTCAGTGCATCTTTATGACCATAGTAAGTTTAAGTGGCTAAACTTTGGAACCACGCTTTAGGCTTTAAGGCTTTAGCTTTAGGGGATGGAATTAACTAACTTCTGTTTTCTTGCTCATAGGAATTGCCGGAACATCAGCGGAGTGACGCGGTGAGTTCAATGGTGTACGAAGCGAACGCGAGGGTACGAGACCCTGTTTATGGTTGTGTGGGGGCGATTTCATCTTTGCAGCAACAAATTGATGTTCTCCAATCACAATTGGCGGTTGCTCAGGCCGAGGTTGTTCACTTGAGGATGCACCAGCATGATCTCCCTTCTACTACCTGTAACCCTTTACCCACCACCAATTGCAACAATATTATTAATTCACCACCTTCATCACCCAAATCCTATTTTTCCATGGATAATATGGGGGAGGGGGACTCTCTCTGGTCTTGCTAGCTACCTATTACTACACCTCTTTCCTACCTTGCCTTGAATTATAATTTGCTGTATCCTTCAATTTTCCTGTTTTTGTTTGATTGATTTTCTTCGACAAGGAAAATACTTTACAAAAAATGATCTCTAGATCCGACCGGCCAAGAGCTGATGGTCAGTGGTGACCACATTATAAACTATAATTATATATTGTAAATGTGTTAATTAAAACCCAATCCTTCCTGTAATTATGTATTGCTTGCTATTTCTACTCGTACTGAGACTGAGAGTGTTTTTAACTTTTAATTGACTGCATGCTTGATCATTGAAATAGAATTTATGACAATTATCTTAAATTCTGATCCCACCATACAAATTTCACACAATATCGGCAACTAGTTCGGCTGTGGTATCAAGGGATGTAAAATCCTGGCAGCCAACATCGACCCATATTCGATAAGCCCAAGACTTCATAATTTGGTCCGAAGGTAAACTTGTCGTCTGCATGGAGACTGTTGGGTGGCACAGAGCCTCTATGGGGAATACGTACGTTCAAGTTTTATTTGTTTCGAGTCCAAAAAGCTATTGATGTGGGCTTAATACAGTACTGCTGCAGTGCATAAGGCCGCCCAAAATGAAGCAAACCTACCCATTCGACATGCAATTCTGCAACCCAGTCCAAAAGAAAACCCATCTATTCGACTTGAGACGAATTATTATGGGCGAGGGATGCGACAGATATTATTATATTTCTTTCTGCTACGTTTTCTGCTACGTGTAAAGATAGATATATATGACTCAAGGATATAGAAATCAGTAGCTGTAGAATTTGGCAGCCATGCCATCATCATTCACCAAATGAAAGTTTAAAATGGTGGATGAAGTATTATTGATCATGAGTTGGCCAAATGAAATGATGATGATTAATTTGGATTCATCAAACATTTCTCCGAGAATATTGTTGCAGGCGAGATGAATGATAATCATGATGCTGCATGTGTTTGTAGTCAACCTCGGCAATAGTATTTTATTGCAGCTGCTTCCTTCCTGATTTTGTGGGTCATAGTTTATGAAAGATGGGGGTGCAACAGCAAGATAACCCCATTATCGATCACCGACAAATCTTCATGGATGATTTTGGTGATTAACGATATTGGAGTCTAATCTGAACTTCATTCATGGACAAAATACAAGCAATCTACAGTGCAGTTCTAGATTCTTTCTTTCTTTAGTCACTTGCTGCTGCCCTTTCTTAATTTCAAAGGACACCAAGTTTGGTTTTACGAACGTTCTACACTGTATATCTCATTTTCTCATCATGTGCTGCATGCCACTCATTTGATCTTATATTTAACTACTGTTTAAAAGATAATAAATTTGTGTTTTTGTACACTCAATCTTGTTAGAAACACTTGTTTTGGGGCGACGGATCGATGGGTCGACGGCTCGATGCTCAATGGGTCGACGTATTCGTTGTCTTGATTGCTCAACGCACTCAAAGAGGTCGATTACTAGACATACTCGACAGGTCGAAAAGTCAAAGTACTCCATGGGTCGACGTACTCGACAGTTGCAATTTGTCTATTGCTTTTAGAACAAGTCAGAAGCTGTTTTTGTGTATGATGGCCGAATCTTTGTTTCCATCACTCATTATCCATTATTTTGATTGTGCTTATCAAAATTTTGAAGTTAAGAACCATGTTTTGATCGGATTTGTCCATTGGACTCTCTGACAGCATTGTGAATTATTTCTACAACAGAAGTCATACTTTTCTAATTTGTGATATATTTTGATCATTAGTTGGATTAATCTTTAGTTTTCAATCTTATTTTTTATTTGATTTAAAAGAAATAATTAATAATCTTATAATCTGTTTTGATCTATTATTATTTATATTATAAATATTCAAATTTAATACAATATAGTTTTTTCTATAGGCACTCCCTCTTCTTATTTATTTGAGTTCTATTTTCTAACAAATCTCAATCTCTTTTATTTGTACACCCAATCTCAATCTCTTTTAAGCTTAGAAACCTAGAACCACATGATACATATAGATTTAGTAATATTTCTTCGTGAAAAGGCATATATATATATATATATATATATACGATCATAATTTGGTCACTTCATGGAAATCAAGACAATTGTCGTAGTAGCTAGTGCTTTCAGACGATTGAAAGAAGGCTTACTCACAATGCTCATTTGCTGTTTAAGATTGAACGAAGGCTTACTTGTCATGTCCATTTTCTGTTTAAGATTGAAAGAAGGCTTACTTGTCATGCCCATTTGCTGTTTAAGTTGAAAGCAGTGAGAATAAGCAGCTGAAAAGACTAATTCCGGCCCATTGCTTTATCATGCTCGCGTTGACTTGTCCGGACTAGTTTGCAAATATTCCAAAACCACCTAAATAATTAGGTTTATGCATACCAGTGGGACAAAAACAGTGTTTATTTGGAGATAGTTTGAATTGTACGTACATTAATGCTTAGCCTTATGACACGGTCTCTTGGTTAAGTAATAGTTACACACAGCTCAAATAACTGCCGGCAGCCCGGTAGTGGTGATGTGATACATGATGCCATCTTAATAGGTACTACTTTGATTCCAATAAAAAGCAAGAATGGCATAAACTTTAGTTAACTTAAGGAGCGCAACTAGCTAGCCACTGGCTTCCAAACCTAGTTATAGTTAAACACATGAAAAACATGTTTACTTTATGTCTTTCCCCTCAGCCATGCATTGAGATTAAGATGAGAGAATCTGATCGAAGTGCATGCAACTGCAAGCGAACTCTTCATTAATATGTCATCTCAATTAATATTTATGAAGCTACAACATTAATTAGCTAGCTTAAGTAATAAGTGGATTCAATTACGTAGTAGTACTACACGATCGAAATTAATTAAGCGATATGCATGCAGGCATCCTCCAATAATTAACTAATGCTGCTCCTTAATTAGTTCGGATCAGCCTGTAATATGTAGGGTATGTACATTAGGCTTGCCATCTCCTGTAGCCACTCTTCCTCATCTTGTTTGATAATCTGTAACATAATTATAAGTTTCAGATAGCAGTTAGTTAGAAGAATTAAAACCCAAGCACATCTCCATTTTGTTGCTCAAAATTTATCTAATTAATCAACAAATTTAGTTGATTTAATAAATATATATTGAGTTCTGTTATAATACCTGAAGAGCATCAAAGTTGTAAAGCTCCCTCCCGTTATGATCATCAATAGCTGCAGGACAAGTCATGTCATTCTGCTGAGCAAACAACGTCTCCTGATCGCAGAACTCACTATTTCTAGCAAATCTTCCTCGAACTCGAACTCTCCTGTCGGCTAAGGTTTTGCGACATGCATACTGTACAAATCAATCAGAGCATGAAGTAACATGATTAGTTGCATGATCATGGAGTACTAAGTGGTTTAGGAACAAATAAATAAATAAATTACTGCAGGAGCAGCTTAAAATAAGAGAGCGAGACCTTAATGGTCTTGTTGAAATTTCTTTGGTTTCTCTTCTTCAAATATCTGAGAATCCTTTCCTTTCTCTCTTCTTCCGAGTAGCGCCCAACTTTCACGTTGGGTTCTTCGATTGCAGGGTGTTGGTTACATTCATGAAATCCCTATTTAATAATTCAAACAAACAGATGTTATTATGACCTTCAATTCAGATGACGATCTGTTTGTCTTTATAACTAATAAAGATGTAATATAATCATATATGTATACGTACACACCAGATTCTGCTTAGCAAGGGGATAATTAACAGGCTCCATATTTGGAACAAAACGAAACCACTCATCGCCTTGAACACTACGTTCCAACGTTTGATATGCGCTATGAATAACATCAGGAGTGGCTGCAGCATTATTGTAAGCGGCGCCATACAAATTGGCGACCTTGTTAATCAATCGACGGGGTGGGATTAATGCGGGCACGGCCATGTCTGGGATCCCACATTGTGGACCATATGACAGCAAGTAGTCATGATCACGATGATGATCATAAGGTTCTGCCAACGACACATTTCGATGATGATCGAGATCGAAATTATCAAATAGAGGAACTAGACTCTCTTCACCCAACAAGCCAGTAGCAGTGTTGATCATGCTATTGATCACAGGCGCGTGATCAGACGCAACATCACATGACGGCGAGTAGTTCTTAATTATTGTGCTGCTAATTGGGAACTCAGACACATCACTAGGGAATATGTAGTCATGAGAGTATACTAACTCGTGAGAATTAAGAGAAGCCATTGAATATCGATTTATGGAGATTGAAGCCAGGGAGTGAGGTAGCTTGTTTGCAGCTTATATATTGATTGGTGGTGGATCAGGCTAATTTTGCTTTGTATATATGATCGATAGTGAGGCTTCCATTTGAGCCTTGGATTAGAGATATATATAGTTAGCAGAGGTTCATAAATATATATATGCAGGTGGCAGTGGGGGATATTGGAGTTTAGGCAAGTTGCTATGTGATATCGGACAGAACATGGGGCCTGCCGGAGAAAAATTCTTATCTAGAATTCCTTTACCATATCATCGGTAGAAAACCCAAATAAATGATTGCCACATATTGTTCTTTCTCAATTTTTCAATCTCTCCTCCCCATCTCTCTACTCCTCCTTCCATGGCGTTAAGCACATTAATTAATTATCTTTCTTTTAATGTTTTCTTGAACAAATTATCATGCATTATAAACTAAATAAATAACTCTCTGTCTTGAGTAATAAGTGTCCCAAATCCCAATAGTTTAAACTTAAATTATGTATAGTAAACAAAATTCTAACACTCTGTGTAACATGTATATCAAGCAATACAAACAAAAGTAGATTCTAGGCATTACAACCGGAGTGAAAGTGACACTGCATGTTAATGCTCTATCTAATCAATAGAACCCTAGCTAGGTTCCTTGTACATGCATGTAGGCGTCGTCGCACATTGGTCATCATGCTCATGGCGTTGGAATATAAATACTATAATATTGATTAACCGAAAACTTAAATGATTAGAAATTAATTTAATCATATATATCAAGCATGCGTTATATCCATACCTCTCTAACTATGTGTTTGTTTTTATGCTTTCAATTATATATCCATCAACAATGTTATCTTTGGCCCACATGAAGAGGAAAGAGGACTCGGAATTTGACTGTGCAATTAGCATGACTTCTGATAAGCAAGAATACAGCTTTAATGTCGATAGAATATTAACACGGACGGTTGCTCAACTAAAAAAAGATAATTAAGAACGATTCTCAATTTCCCATATGATTCAACAAAGATTAAATATTCTATCCATTCAATCCTAATCCTAATATGTAACTTTAAAGGTTGGTTTTAATCTTATGAAAATGTATTTCTTTGAACTACTTAGTATACTTTTAAGTTTTTTTCTTTATAAAAGTGCTTGTAAATTGTGTACACACTTTTAGAAAGCACTTGTTTGTACATAATGCATGGAGTGAATACAATTCTTACACCGCAAAGAAAGAGAGAAGCTATACCTTGTAGGGAAGAATCTAACACATGGGTTTGTAAGATTTTGCACCAACATATCAATAAGACTGCAGAAGTAGAACATATATCCCCTCGAATTTGTCTCGTTTTGCCAAGATTACCCCCCCCCCCTACAAAGGCCATCTCAGGGGATTAAATGGACCAAACATTTATGTCCTCCTCATTTACTCTTAATAATTTTCCTTGTCCCCAGGTCTTCTTTGTCACATGACTCATGCGTGTCTTGATTGATGGACCTCCGACTTGATTTCAAACGGAACATGTTCTAACTTGAAACAACATACAGTACATATCTCATCCTTTTATAATTTTGAAGGGCAAACCGTATCTATTACCTAATTTGTAAAGATCAATCTATTGTAGATTATGTGCGTAACCTTAATTTGCAACCTTATCCCGATTAAAGGATTCCCCACGGCCACTTTATAGCTGTTTAGACTTATAATTAACTCCCACTAAACCATCTTCGCTTCGTACTAAGTATCTCATGAAACCGAACATCATGTGCTAGCTGAAACTAAAAGGGCAACTCGGGGAACCTCGATTCTCAATCAGTGCTATCGTGAAGCTTGTTGAGTGATCAGAGGATATTTAATTTTTGAGGATGCCTCTGACCCATATTTTTAGCTTTTTTCTAAGCGATATCGATCTTTAACCTTTGCCTCTCCCAAAAAAGTTATTTGATAATGAAAAAGAAAAAAAGAAAACGAAGATGATCTATAGCTAAGCTAGCTACTAGTCTAAAATGAAGATATGAAGTATCAGGTATCACATCATCATAGGACCTAACCCGCGTTATCCCTTATGACATGCACCCACTTGTATGTTTCTGTCTCGACAATGGCTGTCCAGAAGTAAATTTGAACGTCACTTCCTCCCTCGAACAATATATTATATGAGATTAAGAAAATGTACGTTTTTAATTCCCAGTTGACCAGATTCCAAAGCCACCAGTCTTGAAAATTTAAGTTGTGAGATTACAAAAGCGATCAAAGTGATCATCAGTCAAAAGATTACATTTTTCTTTCTTCTTTTTTTTTTTTTTTTGGTTTGATTGATTTTGCAGTCCAACAAGGTCATGTGTTGTGGTAAAATGGTAATGGTGGATATTGACTGGTAATGAATCTACAGCAATTTTAGAGAATAACATCACAACAGCATTTTTCCTGTTTTCCATTACTTGCTGCTGCTGTAGATTTTTTGTTTTTGTTTTTATTATTATTCCAAAGACCTGTACACACTTTTTTATTTTATCTCTTAGCACTTTTTTACTTGGCAGCTGCAAGCTAGCAGAGATTCCTGTAATAAAGATTTGTCAGTACTTTTTTAGTACAAAGCACTTCTCTTTAGGACAAATCAGGTTAGGTTGGCTGGGGATCCCTTAGTTCATTCCTAGCTTGTTTAAACGCAACTGAGATGCCTTTTCATTTTTCATGACAAAATGTAACCTTACAAACGAGTTAATACAATATAAGGAATGGTGACTGCCATCCAAAGAGTATTTGATACACCCATCACACTTTCCCGGGACACCAAATGTTACAATTTTTAAGATCAATGGGTGAGAGAACCCGAAACCTTAAAAAATCTACATCGACTTCTATGCATAAACGATATGAGATGGTTGTATCAGTCTTTTAGAGGATATTGGTAAGAGCTTTACCCTCTTCCTCTTCTTTTTTCACCGACAAACATTGACACTATCGAGATCATTCAACCGTACTAAATACTAAGTTTCTGATCTGATTAATAACAGGAGTAGTCTTCGCTGCACTTCCCAATCTATAGCAGTGAAAATAACTATGCATAAATGTATATACTTACAATACCAAGGCCTAAAACAAATAGCCAGAACCAACTCATAATCTTCCTTGAACTACCCTCTTTCATAGGGTTTCTGTGGGCATTGGCCTCTCAACAGGCATTTATACCAAAACACAATCGAAAACAGTTAAAACTTAGAACTCTCCCGGAGGCCCTTATGCTGAATTATCCTTGCAAAGCTCACTTTTACCATCAATCACCGATGGTAGACTGTGACAGGGATGACAAGACTTATATCTTTGAAACTCTCAAGATTAAGATCTCAATAAGCTTAACCATAGATCGTATATTATTACTTCCTGTATCCATGAGGGACCCTTGGCTTCTCAATGAAGTTCATCTGTGGGGATGACAATAGCAATTTATACGCCTGCACATTGAGTCTTCTTCACTTCACTGATTGTACACCAACTGTTCTGACCCGGAATCGATACTGAGGTTCAGACTCTTCTTCACTATCATCATCCTCTTCGCTAGAATCATCTTCAACTCTGTCCCACCGTGCATAGTCCAGAGTTGAGTGTCCCTTTGGTTTTGGTATTGCTTGCCACCCCTTGGAGTCTTTCTCAGGAGCTCCTTTCATGCACTGCTTTCGAGGTGAAACAACTTCTGGTGGAGTGAACCCTTTGGGTTCAGCATTTTGACCCTTTGCTTGGTCAGTTAATCCCCCGTCACTCTTTGTTTTAGAAGCAATAACATCAACATCCGTGGCATGCCTGTTAACCTCTGCTTTCTGATTCCTCCCAACTCTTGTGACTAATGCATCATCTTTACTGTCATCTTGACCTTTACCTCCCTCATACGTATTCAGCTGTTCTTCTTCCTCCTCTTCTACCTCTTCTTCAGTTTCGGGTATTGGAGCAAGTGACTTTCCTTAAGCAGAAAACAAAATGATCTATTACTCCTACTGTAAATCCTTGAGGCTGTTCGAAGAATACTACTGAGAAAGATCTTATTCAACATGCATCCTAAATGTATGCTGCTCAGTTATAAACAACTGAAGTTACCTGACACTCTAATTCAACTAATATTAGTCATTAAGATTCAGCACACATGTATGAGTCATAATTGCTACAATACTAAGACCAGAGAGATAAAACATCATATGAGAGAGCAGTATCATGAATCCGGAATAAATGACAACGGCTATATTACGTACAAAGAGTATGTGAAAATGTCTATTCATCTCAACTCAGAAGAAAAACACAGCAGGTTAGAAGGCATCATCTAATCTTTCTGTTCGGATCTACAATCTACATATTATATGCATTCTATTTTACTCCTGAATTAAGACATGATGAAAAAAAACCACAAATTGTCTCTATCACAAAGAAGAATGGAGAGCATACCAATTGTGCCTTCAGACGAGTTTGAAGGCTTTGATAAACTTCTGATAAAGGATTCAACTCTATAAGCCTGTGGACATCAAAAAGTGCTGAGTTGTAGTCCTTGAGGGTGACAAGAGTCTGGGCACGAAGCATCAACGCTCCAGTATGATTGCAATCAAGTTCAAGCACTGAAGTACATTCTTCTGCTGCCTACGATATATACAAACTGAGTCAAGGAAAATGATTCCATTCTCTTCCTCTTCTTCTAAGACCAATACCTTAATTCCCCACGAAGAAAATCGGTGCTGAACCAGTACTTTAAACAAACAGAAAATGACTCCGCAAATAACACGACATACACGTATCTTTTCGATGATTTATGATTTAAGATTTAACACTGCATCTGTAATCTTTCATCAGAAGTACATCCCACAGTATCGAAGTTTTCTTAATTTATAAACGTTAATCTGGCTAGAACGCACCAAATATTAGAACTTTCCATGACATATATTCAGCCCAATCACAGAAGGTGAAAAATTACCTTGTCGAAATGGTGGAGTTTCAAATAACAAGCAGCTCGATTGCTGTGGAGAGAGATCTTCTGGGGCTTGGTCTTGGCCATGGAAAGGGATTCCGTATAAAACCCAAGCGCATCCTTGTAAAGTCCTTCCCTGTACAGCCGGTGCGCCTTCTCGATCTTGTTCGATGGTGTCGAAGCCATATCAAACTCCTCTCTATGAACTCAATTCCGAGTTCCGACCTTCTTTATCACTGCAATCCTTGGGGAAAAAACTTCAATTTCGCAATTTCAGGGACATAGAAATGTATTAACGATGAAGGGTTGGTGTAATGAATCGGACCGATATTAACAACGCGATTTTGGGAAGCTTCAGAGAGAGAGAGAGAGAGAGAGAGAGAGAGAAGGACAGTATTTCCATTTATTTAAATTCACCTTTTATTTTGTATATATATTTCTGGTCAAACCCCCGCCAGCTCACTTGTCGTGTTGGAAATTAAATTAAATTAAATTTTCTACAAATTATTAGTTCGATGATTGGTCCACGTATAACCCCGCGTTTGCGTGCCCTTTTTGAAACGACTACCTCTTGGAATATTCGTTTCTTCTTCTCTCCTTCATTGTACGATGTAACCACCACCTCTAAGTTGAAGTACATCTAGTATAAGATATTGAAGAGGAAAAGAATGATTGTAAGGCCTATTCTGATTTTTATAGTAATATAAGTAAATAAATTAGAGACGTTCAATGATTCTAGCAGCAGCTTCAGAGAGTTGGTCATATAGCCTCATATGATACTCAATAGAGGTGGGTAATATAGGGTTTTCCTGCTTCTCCGACTCATCTTTGTGGATGTACTGGCATAAAATCTGATACTGAAGTGCTTCAGACACTCCACGCTCTGCCGCAAGGAACTTAACATAGTACAACCCCTGGCTTGCTTTACAAAGCTTACTCCTTTTGGCCATTGAATACCCTTTGCTACAGTTTATGAGCAGGCTTTGCCCATTAGGGTCCACCTGAGAAGCTAAGGCCGACATGTTGGAAGCCAAGGCGTTTGCTTCATTGCTCAGACAGCCTATGATGATGTTGGTCTGGTCGGCATTTTGAGAAGCCAGGTCGGAATGGAGGCATTTGACGCAGACAGCCGGCACTTGGGCGTTGTGGCATTCTATTTCGATCAGCCTTTCTTCTGCGCCAACCAGGTGTGTGTGGTATTGACTCAGTGGAGACATGGTGAGAAGAGGGATGATGATGATGAATTGAAGAATGAGAGGTTTTGAAAGTGTTGTTAAAGGCGACATTATGATTCTTGATTAATTAATAACTTGTTTTGGTCGTGTTTTGTAATTGCAAGAGCGTGTGATTATATATACTGATAACATGCATGCGGAATGGGGATTACGTATAGATGTGGCGGTTTGTTTAAAAGGAGAATGAATGGAGTTTGAACTTTGACGTACATGGACAAGAACAGATGTGTATGAGAAAGAGGTTAAAGAGCGGTTCAGATATTGTGCACAACTTATAATGTATAAAAGCCAATACCAATATCAAATTACCAATAGTGATTGTTTGCTCAACGCACTGCTCATAGGACCACTCTCTATTTTGGTCTTTTGTTTGATACACCTTCATATCAAGCTAATAGCTAGAAAAGTGATCAAATGGGAGCTGATAATGAACTACTGGCTAGATTGGTTAACTTAGATGAAGATGGCAATGGCAATGGCAATGGATGATTGGATGGATAGGGTACTTACTAGCCTAACTAAGCTACTTCGATTCTGGCCTTGTTCACTGGCGGGGCGGGGTTAATTAAATGTCATGTAAGAAGTGACACAAACTTAATGAAAATGAAATATGATTACAATATTAGGTAATGAAACCCCATTAGCACTCAAAAAGCTAAATTACAAAGAGTAGGCCGTCTTTTTCATTCTTATGAGTATTACTTGTTACTTTGGTATACCTCTCTGTTACATCTATATGTATATTAAATGATTATAAAGACTTTTGGTTAACTCAATGGCTCATCCATCTATTAAGTTAACGTCTTTTAATGGCATATATAGAACTACCATGCTTGAAAATTAAATAAATAAAATCAAACAATTTGTTATTATCGTCAATCGCTGTTAAAACTTGAAATTATATGCTAAGAAACACAATTCTGAGCATTCCCATCGCAGTTGCTTTTCGATGACGGATAACATGAAAATGAAAATATGACATTCTACTTCAAAACTGCAGGGAAATATATAAGACAAAGGGAGAGCATAACTGCATTTGTTTGGTCATGAGACCCCTTGTTTTTCTTCACGTAACTGGCCTTCTTTTTTTTTTTTTTTTTCCTTCTCTATAAACTGCCTTTCTCTGTTACATTCGTTGCATTTCCATTAATGGCTTTTGGTTTTGGCAAGAAAGTTTCAATATTTACTTTGCTTTATGGTTGATGGGTTCTTTCTTTTCTTCTGTTGAAGTAAAAGACACACAGCTTGCCATTTTATTCAGAAGAAAGAGTGTGTGTGCAATTCAATTCGTTAACTACTAATTCGGACTACAAATTCCTTTTCAACCTGCAATCCAAACAGTACAGGCCAGAGAGAATGGAACCTGAATTCGGTTCCTCAATCAGGGACTCACGTCTTGTAAGTACTGTTTCTGTATATGGTATTATTTGGAAGCCCGTTTGTTTCTTGAGAAAGTATATAAAGTGGGAATTATTTGTCGGTTTTTATTGTTCCAAGTACATCAAAAGAGAGAAAGATTAAAAAAAAAATTATGTTTACAGTTTCCATTAGTGAGTACTTCTCTACGCCAACACTCGTCTTTCAAATTTGATTTTTATATTCTCTTTTGGTTGCATTTTTCCCGGCAGATTTTGGAAAATAGAAAGTAAAGCAAAAAAAAATTTTAAAAAAAAAACAAATACGTTCGTGACTCGTACAATTTTGTAAATATGTATATATATATATATATATGGACTTGACAGAAGTTGTACAAGGCGACCCTATGTCTTGCATACCAGAGTTTTGGGGTGGTATATGGGGATCTAAGCACATCCCCAATATACGTGTACAAGAGCACATTTTCTGGGAAATTGAGACTTCATGAAGAGGACCATGAGATTCTGGGTGTGCTCTCCTTGATTTTCTGGACTTTGACTCTCTTCCCTCTCTTCAAGTACATTCTTTTTGTACTTGGAGCTGATGACAATGGTGAAGGTACTCACTACTTCTATAGCCCCATCCAAATATTTTCACATGAATCTCTTTGTGCACATCAAAAATGGATTTGTATTTGTTCTGCAGGCGGGACTTTTGCTTTGTACTCATTACTCTGTCGACGCTCTAGGATGGGCCTTCACAATACTTCCCACTCACCACATGACCTTACTTCTCCTCATAATTTGGAAGAATTATCAGGCAAGGAGCCTATGAAGGAAACCCAAACAAGCAAAATCATAAAGGGGTTCTTTGACAAATACGAGACATCGCGTATTGCGTTGCTGCTCTTTGTTCTGCTTGGGACTGGCATGCTCATAGGAGATGGAGTTCTTACCCCAACTATGTCTGGTATTAACTTAAAACTATAAGATTACTTCTCTCTCTTCTATCAACTTTGTACATGCTCATTCACTCTTTATATGCTAATGATTAAGATGATGATGTTTGCATGCACATGTTTGCCATAGTTCTTTCTGCAGTCAATGGGATCGAGATCAAGGTTACAGAACTACATGAAAGTAAGTACATCATCTTCTGCTGCTTTGTTTCCTTTTCCGAGGAATTGTTTTGGTGAGGACGGCAAATTGTTCACATATGTTTCAGATTACACATTGTTGCTAGCATGCATCATATTGCTGAGCCTCTTTGCTCTCCAACATTACGGTACACAACAGGTGGGGTTCCTTTTTGCTCCGATCATGATTGCTTGGCTGCTGTGCATTACCGGAGTAGGCATTTACAACATATTCCGATGGAACCCTCATGTTATATGTGCTCTATCACCCTACTATATCTATGACTTTTTCAAAAAGACGGGGATCGATGGATTTCATTCTCTTGGGGGTGTTGTTCTCTGTCTCACAGGTTGGTTTGTGGAAAAAAAACGTACATGATTTATATGTTTTGGATGGAAAAGGTTATAAATTGATGTCATTGAGACTGGAGATTGTTTTTCTTTTTTCGTAACAGGCGCTGAAGCAATGTTTGCCGATCTGGGCCATTTCTCCCAATTCTCTATCAGGGTATATAGTCAAATTTTTCCCCTTCAGCCAAATCAAATATTTAGCAGATGACAAATAACTCATATTTATCTTATATATATATATTTGGTTGCAGATAGCATTTACAGGACTAGTTTACCCATGTTTGGTCCTGGCATACATGGGCGAGGCTGCTTATCTCACCAAGAACAAATTAGATCTTCACAGTAGTTTCTACAAAGCCATACCAGGTAAGTTCATCTAATATGTCTACCAGAACCTTCATTTCCAGGTTTCTCTCGGAAATCCTAAAATTCCTCGTCCTAAATTTCCATGCAGATGTTATGTTCTGGCCAGTATTTATCATTGCAACTCTTGCAACAGTGACAGGAAGTCAAGCAATAATATCAGCTACCTTCTCAATTATCAGCCAGTGCCGTGCCATGAGATGCTTCCCACGAGTCAAAGTTATACACACGTCAAATCGCATACACGGCCAGATTTACATACCAGAGATAAACTGGATTCTGATGCTCTTGTGTCTCACTGTTGTTTTAGGATTTAGAGATACAGATACAATTGGCCATGCATATGGTTAGTTACTCAGTTACTGCTCCCTCGTAGTTAAAATCTTGGTATTTTGTAAAAGAGAGCTTGGTTAATTATTTTTATACCATTACAGGCCTTGCTGTAACCACGGTGATGTTAGTAACAACCTTCCTGATGTTCCTGATCATTTGCATTGTCTGGAATCAACATGTCTTGATCGCTTTCATATTCCTTTTAACCTTTGGATCCGTCGAATTGGTCTACTTCTCAGCATGCCTTTCCAAAGTAAAGAGTGGGGGGTGGCTTCCCTTACTCATCTCGTTTGTAATTATGTCCGTGATGTCTATTTGGCAGTATGGGACTATTAAGAAAGATGCTTTCGAGTTGCAGAACAGGGTCCAGTTAGACACACTGCTTAGCTTGGGGCCGAGTTTAGGACTCACAAGAGTTCCTGGAATCTGTTTCATTTACTCCAAACTGCCCTCTGCAATCCCACCAATGTTTGCTCATTTTAGCACTCACTTTCCTGCCTTGCATCAAATGATTGTATTCATCACCGTTCAGTCTTTCATGGTCCCAAAAGTTCCTTCTGCAGACAGATTTCTGGTTGGTAGGATTGGCGCACAAGAGCTCGGTTTCTTCTTTTGTATAGCAAGGTGAATTCTATTACTAACAAAATTGTATTAGCCAGTAAGTGGTTTGTGCAAAATAAATGCTGATATGCTATGATATGGTCAGGTATGGATACAAGGATATGAAGGACAGCTATAACTTTGAAACGGATGTGATAGATCAGGTTGCGGAGTTCTTGAAATATGAGAGGCAAGGTGAAAGAAGAGCTGCTACCATATATGGTTTGGAGGCAGGGGAAGATGCTGATACTAGGAGAGTGGGATTTAAATGTCTGGAGTCGAGCAAGATGGTGAGGGAAATGTTGGAAGCAAAGGAAGCAGGTGTGGCTTACATGATCGGAAATACTAATGTGAAAGCAACCGGGGCCTCGTCTTTAGCACGGAAGTTTGCAATCGATAATGTGTATGGCTTTCTCAGACAGAACTGCAGGCGACCAGCTAATGCACTTGGGATTCCACAACCCTCCTTGATTGAAGTGGGTATGCTTTACCATGTATGAACACTAATCATCTTGAGCCCTGTCTAAATTTAAGTAAAACTCTTCTTGTTCACTGTTTGGGACCATTATGTACATAACATAGGTAGTTGTAGTATTGTCTTGTCTTTTCTTTTTGTATGGTTTTTTCTGCCCAGTTAATTTCAATTGTGTTGCGATCAAGATACAATTTTGATTCTTCAACTCTCAAACTCCAATCAAATTTGCGATCGTTTTGATTCGGTCAGATGGGAAGAGAAGAGAATTCGACAAAATATTATTTCATATTTTTTTTCTTTATGACCGTTGGCCAGGCGGTCACGTGTGAGGAGTAACTCGGTATTTTCCACGCAAAAGCACCTGGTAGCCGTTGTCTTTGATAAAACGCTGTCGTTGGCGCTCTCCTGGAGGATGATTTTAAAACATTTTCCAGATCCGACCGTTACTACTATTCAAATCCTTTTCCTTCAAATTCTCTCTCTCGCCAAATTACTTTTGGCATGGAGGATCAAAGCTCAAAGGCATTACTAATGGAGTCAAAGCCACCACACCCCCTTCACCAAATAGCAGAAACGCCAACTCACAAGCTCCTCCTCAAGCAATGGCTGAAAGAAGAAGAACTAATCCTCGGCAGAGTCGCTCTGAAAGAAACCCAGATCGATTCTATCCGGAAAGAAATCACGATGCTCTACATATTCTTCTTCCTCTTCCACTCTACGGCTCTGATGCTCCTCTTCAGCGCCTCGTCGAGGGACCCAGACCGTAAGGCCTGCAGGAGCTCATGGATACCTTCAATGTGCTCTCTGTTATTCTCACTGGGCCTGATCTGGGCCGTCAGGTACAAGACCGATGTGGAGGGCCACTCGGAGAAGCTGCTGGAGAGAGAGAAGGAAGATGGGAAGCTGCTGGGAAAGTGCGTTGAAGAACTGAAGAAGAAGGGGGTCGAGTTCGACTTGTTGAAGGAGGTGGATGCTCTAAGAAGGGCAAAGAGTCTGCGCGTGGAAGCCAAAACGGTGCGTAAATGGTCGTCAAGGGACTTTGTTACTTTGTTTTTCTTCACCATGTCGTGCCTTGTTCTGGGTATGACAAGGGTTATACTCTGCAATTAACTCACCGGCTTCTTCTGGTTGGCTGTTATGTTAATCAAGAGGGAAGAGCAGAACGTTTTGCTCTGCTTTTGTTATATTTTTTTGTACTGAAAAATGGATCTTAAGTATTGAGATGAGATGATGGTAACTTCTAATCCATTTCGCATCAAATGATTTCTTTCAATTAATTGCAAGATACGTAGACGACATGTAGTTTTATCTCTGGTAGTATTACAGCACGTAGTCCTCTTTTCTTAAGGGACAAAAGGTCCAGAGACGACAAGACGGTGTGTCTCGCGGGATGTGGGCCATTTCATAGCCTATAGGTCGTATGAAAACTAGTTATATCATGAATAATGCAGTGTCGGGTGTTGGCCTAAGCAGAAGTCCCAAACCAAGAAAATTCAACGTTCAAACCAAAATAAGATTTGACTAAATTATCACACTCTCTCTCTCTCCCCCATATTCTCACTATCCGTAACTTAATGACATTTTTGTTCCTTTCTTGAAATGTTAATCCCATCAATTCTCAACTTTAAGGTCAAAAGAAAACAAAGCAAAAAAGCAATTAGATGTAAAGAAGAAAGAAAGAGAAGAGTAGAATAATAATAGCGAGAGTCCAGAGAAATAGACTGGCCCCCGTCCACGAAGAAGCCAAGAGAGTGACCTCATACGTGTTTTCCTGGCGAAGAAAAAGAGGCCGCCATTATTATGTGGTGGGTCTGGTCGTCCTTTCTGTCCCAACATGACTGTACGGCATTACGGACCCTTTCTTTGGATGAGATTTTCCCCCAGCTTTATTTATTTATTTATTTATTTATTTATTTATTTATTATATTTATTATATTTATTTATTGGTCAAGTTGTCATACGCGTAGCCTGTACATTTTACATTTCAACGTCCAATTATTTTAATATTCTTATAATTTACGGATAATGGCTTTTAAGTTTTAAGATAATAGTTACCATGGATTGACTACTTTTCTTACCAAGATTGACCAACCTAAGAGTCAGTCCCATGAGAGATGGATGGATGGATGGATGGATGGATGGATGGATGGATGGATGGATGGTAAAAGTGTTGAGGATTGTTGCAATTTGGTCGATAGTCGAATGGAGAATGCAACAGTCTAGATTAGTTGAATTAAAGGTTAAACATTTTTGTAAGTGGAAATTAAGGTGGTAGGGAGGTGATGTTAGAGGTATATAGGTCAACCATTTTAAGTAGGAAGTTTCTGCCTTCTCGAAGTACGTACATACGAAACTACGAATCCCTTTCCTACACAAACAGACACAATGGGACCAAACGTACGTCCTTGTTTGAAAACTAGATTGAATGACATGGGGGGTGGTAGATGAATGAATTGATGATTAATGGACTTTTTTTTTTTATTTTCTTAAATTTTAAAAAATGAATAAATAAGGTGTTTAATGTAAGTGTATAGAAGCAGAAATAATGGTGTTGGAATGATTGTGAAACGAAACGAAACGAAACGAAACGAGTTAGCAATGCCATACTGCGGCCACGGCATGGCCTGCATTGGGCATGCATTATGCAATACTATGCATTGGATGGATATCATATATATTATCATTATTTATGAATTTTTATAATAAGATTTTCTCTGGAGTGCATTAGTAACTATAATTGGTTTTGCCTCAAAAATATAACTACTTCCCCTAACTAAACAACGAGGCAGCAGATTGTACGGTTTGTTTAAAATAAATGAGAGAATTTGTGCAGCCCAAACCAATCACCAATCAGGTAAAGTTGTAATTAATTATATATTTTATTTTTTTTATTTATTTACGCAATAAATCGCGGAACAGAAGCAGTGGGGCCCTCAATCACAAAAAGAAAAAAATCATCACTCTCCCCCCTTCCTTATATATTTCATTCCTCTCCCCCCCCCCCCCCCCCTCCTTCAGAATCCATTCATCTCTCTCTACCAAACTACAAATCATCACTCTCTCCCTCCCTCCTTACTCATGAAGCTGCTAATCCGCTGTTTCTCCAGAGTCGCCGACTCGTCCCAGTACTGCCTTCTACGCACACAGTCTGGCCCTGTCCGAGCCCGTGGCTCCAGAAGTATCGGAAGATGCGGAACATTGGCGGTTCCTCAAGGACACGTGCCGGTCTACGTCGGAGACGAGATGGAGCGCTTCGTGGTGAGCGCGGAGCTCTTGAACCATCCGCTCTTCGTCAAGCTTCTGAACAAATCGGCGCAAGAGTACGGTTACGAACAAAAAGGAGTTCTTCGTATTCCCTGTCACGTGCTCGTCTTTGAGAGGGTGCTCGAGACTCTCAGACTGGGCAACTACAATTCACGTGACCTGCAGGATCTCCTCACCTCCATCTCCGACGATTTCCTCTAGGATCCATTTGGCACGCCCGCACGCTTTTCTTTCTCTCTCCTTTTGGGGACTAATTCAGAGATAATTTCTTCGTCCTGCTCATATTGTAAATAGACACAGTAACGTTTAATTAGCAGCGAAGGACAGCAGATTTAATTAGGAGAAGAGGATGATTGATTGATTTATTTATTTTTCTTAAAAAAAGATTTCCTTTTTGTTTCTGGTTTCCGATTCTAATCAAACATATTAAAGAAAAGCAAAAGGGCAATTAGTTAATTTCAGGCTATCTCTATTTGGAATCATCAAACTCAACCCCATATTCTCCACTTTCTAACATAATCCAATCATGCTAACACATGCCTTGTATGAAATCAAATCAATTTGTTTTTTTTTTTTTTTCTTCATTTTCCTTAATGCCGTGAAGAAGCATGAAACGTGAAGACAGTTTTCTTCTTCACCTTGTCAAATCTAATAAACTAGACTCGGATGATTCACTAACTCGTTTCCTCTTGTTGCCAGATTTTCTGGCATTACTCTGTGGTTTGAAAGACTCGCGTTCAAGTGACAAGTCCATATATGCCTGCTGATGAGTGAGAGTTGAGAGATTAACTTGGTTATGACAACTGGTCAAACTCGAGATGTTCCATACAAATGACCAGATATTTAGAAATTCAAAACAGAAATGTTTCTTAAACTACAGTAAATATAAAGATAAGAATTAGCTCAGATCATAAGTTAAGTCCAAAGGGGCAATTTTAGTATTAAGATAATACCTCAATTAAACATAAGAATTAGCTTTTGTCGGTTTACAGTGACAGTTACGGGAGTTGGCATGGTATTGGCAAGTTTAAAGGTAATATAATGGCAACAAGTGAATTAAGAAACAGTGTGTCTACCACAAGGTTGGATGGAAAGGCAATTGCTGCTACTCAGTCCTATCAGGAGCTAAGTGCCAAAGACTTGGAAACTTGTCTTATCTCGCATTGTTAACTTCTTTCCATCTTAACCTAAACACAATAGTAACATAAACTATGACCTTATCTAGCCCCATAGCAATGGCCATTCTCTTCTATTTTTATATATTGCCAAACTGTGCTTCTATGCAGTCGGATCATGAGTTTCAATGTTAACTTAAATTTGGTCTTCCAACATTTCATCATAATCGTACCAAACAATCAGTAGACAGCATAAAGAACTCTGACTAGAGAGGGAAGGAAGAAAAAAAAAAAAAAACAAGCCATATAAAGAACCATGGTTTCAGCTATAGCAGAAACCTTATGAAATCATCTCGGGAGCCTATGTTTCTGACAACAACGGCCAACACTGTCTCTCGATAGTTGGAATGAGGAACTGCATCAAGCAGAGTACAGAAGCAGTCCAGGGCCATATGTTGAAAAGAGGACTGCTTTTTTACTGATATCAGCTTTTGTAGGTATCCCTGTAAGAAGTTGTTTGAGAGAGAGAGAGAAGGGGGGGGGGGGGGGATCAATATATGATGATGACATACATCTTTTACTCATTTAGTTAGTACTGAAGATAAGTATTCTTAATACAGTCTGACCCATTCATAGATCAGCATAAATTAGAAATTAAGTATGTCGGAAAAGGGGGAAAAAAAAGTCTAAAGAAAGTATCTTATGCAAGACCCTAGAGGTCATTCCATATGTCTCTTCCCTGCAAATTGTTTGATTGGCAAGACTCCTGACTATTTACTAATGTAATCACATGTCAGCAACCGAGGTAAACAGACTTGTGTTCGTATATGTTGAGGCATACGTTTAACTGGTCAATCAAGATGCAGGTGAGTTTCCATACATTGTAGACTGACTTTAATTGACCAAACACTAAGTCCAATTTTTCAGAAGTGCCACAAACTCTCAAAGTCATATCACTATGGGTTGATTCAATCTTCCATAACAATCTCGAATTCAATATATTGTTTGCAAGTATGTTCTTTTGAGTCAAATTATCCTTGAGCAGTGAGCATATCTACAAGACCGATTATGCATTCTGGCATATGGCTTCTCATTAAGGCTTATTATGCATTCAGATGTTCCCATATCTTTCCTGATTATCCCATTTCTACTCTCTACTGACTTGCCAAGAACCTTTAAAAAAAAAAAAAAATATATATATATATATATATATATCTACAAGACCGACCTTGTAAGCAGAAAGTAGAGTAGATTCATAGAACCGCATTTTTTTAACATCCTTAGAAATCTTCATTTCCAGCTCCTTCTCTGTAGGAAGCCTAAGCCGATAACTATAAAGTAGAGAGTAACATAGAACATAACAGTTAGATCAATAAATATATCAAAATTAAGAGATTGAAAATGCATTGATGAAATGGAAGCAAGAGGGCAACCCCGGAATAATGTCTTTTCAAACAGCTAGCAAGGATTTAAGTCCAAGCCTCACAATAGCATGATTTTCAGCCTTGGTGATCTCTAACATCTCCTTCAGAGATGCAATATTGGATTCTGGATCTGCAAGCAATGCAATTCCCAGCTCTGCAAGTTTCTTTTTCTTATTTTCAAATGCCTCTTCAGCTGTGAGATATTCTTTCACCTCGGCCTGCGTAAAAATAAGTTGTATTTAAATAGAAAATTGTGGTATGTACCTCTCCATTCCCAATTAGAAAAGATGTATGATTTGAAGCTCGTGTCATATATTCTCCAATTTATTAAATTTAAAGCAAAGAAGTTAACAAAGAGAGATGGAATCACCCAAACATATGAAGAAAAAGCAGACAAGTATAATACAGTAACAGTACCGCAACTGCTGCTTGCGGGGTTTGTTGAACTTCTTTGTCCGCTTTAACCAACTCACTTCCTTGTTTCTTTGCCTCCTTCTTGCTTTTCTTAAGCTTTGCCCTCTTTTCTGCTTTAGTGATCTTGATTATGCTTTTATCTGCAGTTTGATCGGCATCTTCATTCTCAACATTTCCAGATATTTGGGATGTTTTAGTTGCAATCAATACATCAGGACGTCAGCATAGAATGAAGAACGTGCCTATCGTGTAGAATGGTAATGACACATTCATTACCTGTCCTGTAATAGAGTTTCCCATCGAGAGTTTTAACAGGTAGGGCGTCTACACGGTCTACTTGTAGCTTATCCTCTTCATCGTCTCTCTGCAGTGATTTTTTCTTAAGCGTTTCTCATACAATTCCTCCAAACCATCTTCCGTAACTTCGGCAACACGCGTAACATTCCTTTATGCACAACAGAGTTTAATACAGTATTTGTGTGTAAAGTATACGTAGATGAAAATGATTGATGAGGGAAGGACAAAAGTAAATGGTCATCTAACACGTCGGAGATTAATGAAGGTGTAGAGTGTTGTAGTTAATGCAGTTCCATTGATTCAGTATGTATATTTGTTGTTGTAAGTGTCGTATGGTATAAACACTGCTCACCTACTCTCATTAACTATCTTTTAAGAGTTTATTTCTTCTTTATTCATTTATCCCAGAAGCTACCTATAATTAATACCCGGACCGGACATGGGATGACGGTGATGATAATGATGATCATCTTTTTGTTTTTCAAATGACAAACGGTAGGTGAAGAAGCAGGTTACAGGTACATGTTCAGATTGCAGACTAAGTGATAAAGAGAAAACATTATTAAACAGGCTTCGAAGTAGAAGTTGAACGATATGATAACTTGGGTTGAAGTGAAGCCATGGCCATGGATGCGAGCAGAATGATTAATGAATCATCATGAATGAGAAATAAATGCATAGTTAGTTCCATGCAGCAAATCAACCTTTAAATGGCAGGTGTGTGAAGAGGGTGTTGATGAATGCCCCTTTCAAACATTTATACAAGGACACAGGACACAGGAAGAAGTTCAAATACCAAGGAAAAGCACGACTTTTTTTATATTAAAAAAAACATGCTTAAGAATGATTCAGACAACTTTCAAGTTTCAACTACAAAAAATACATACTGTATCGGGGTTGACTTTGCACTGCACTGCACTCTCAACTTCATAAGACTGAATTATGTAAGACTAAAAATTAATAAGGAAGTACATCAAATAGAAATACATAAAGAGTAACTCTATAAATCTGTACTAATAGACTCCCCCCCAAACCCATCTTACATTTATACATACTCTTCTTCTACGAAAAACATATATAACTACTTTTCCCCTTTAAGTAGTCTACTTTCTATCCATCATCTACAGAGTCAGACATGTTCGATCATGGGAAAACCTTAATTCTTACTATCTGCTCATAACCTCTCAAGACTTGATATTATATAGACATGTTTAGGTCGATCCGAGGCTTTTTAATCACTGATAATGGCACAACGGAATGGCACCTCGGACATCTCGGATCATCTTTCATTACCAATACATAAGATAAGCATCCAGGACAACCTGCTGCAATAGGGGAAGATTCAACTTTCACCTCACTCTCTTCCTCTCTAAATTCTCTAATCAAAGATGAAGATGAAGTATGCGACGGGGATGAGGATGATTTCCACAGCGAAGAACGTTTCTTCATGATCGGCTCTTTCTCTGCCCTTTCCAGTGCAGATTTGACCTTATCGAGAGTGCAGACACTTGCATAACTGTTTGATGAAGATGATGATGCAGATGATGATACTAACTTCAAATCTTGACTAGTTTCGCTGAAGAGATTTAAGGTGAGTTTTGATGGAGATGGAGGGAAGTTTAAGTCTTGAACATCAGAGAGCAGTGTTGGATTGGTGTGATGCTTGAACTCTGAATTTGAAGATTGACATCTTTGAACGTAAACTTTACCAGACTGAAGAAGAAGAAGAGAAAAAGGAGGAATGAATTAGTACATCTGCATCATACATTTACTTCCAGAAATATTAAAGGATTTGATGCTGTAACTGGGGAATTGAATTTAAACAAGAGTAAATAATATTTATTGGAGGATGGGTGAGGCTGAAAGATTTGATTTAAAAAAAAAAAATGAAGAGCAATAATTAATAAATATAAATACAGCTGTTAGAGGCCGTATGTTGGGATTATAAATAGCAGAGCATTGAAGAACAGTATTAAACCAATATCAGATATTCAATAATTATTGTTTCGATGAATTGGTAGAAGATAAATTTTGAAGTAGTAAAATATATTTCTGCTTCAAGAAGATCAAGAGCTTGGTATAATAAGCTCACGTTGATTGGTAAAAGAAACAAATGATAAAGTTTAATGTTTTACTTCTTCCAGGATCTGAGATTCTGAATATATGTCGGCAATAAAAAAAAGAGAGCATAAGAAGTAATTAAGAAAAAAATAAGAAGAAGAAAAAAAATCCAGATAAACAGAAGCAGAAGAGAAAACACCTCAAGCCTCTTTCTTATAAGCAAAGCATAATCAAATCAAATCTCATTCGGAATAGAAAGGGAGACTGCAAGCAAAGTCAAAAGAGTTTCCCCGAAATATTTTCATACCAAGTATTTTTATTTATCGGGAAACAATCAGAGATACCAACCTTCAAGTCGAGCTTCTTCTCCCAGCCATTAGGAACCTGCAAGTCGAGGTCCACGTCCTGGGATTCGGAGAGGCGGAGGGACCCTCCAAGCAAGTCACGCGTAACGAGAGCCGTAGATTGGTCGATAACAGAGTCGTTGGGCAGCGTCCGATGTTGTTCCTCCTTGTACCCGCTGAGAACCCGCACCAGAGAGCTCACTTGGGCTGCCATTTTTATGGGCGAGGGAAGCGGAGAAAGAGAGGAAGTGTGAGAAATGGAATGGAAGAGAGGTATAGTTGATAATACAACGCGCAGACCTACATTGAAAGCAAGGCGTTATGAATTCAATATATATATATTTTTATTTAAAAATTATTTGGAAATAATAATAATATTTGATTTTATTAAATGGTTCATTTAATGTTTAGAGGGGGAGGGGGGGTCATTAAATGATGGAGAGTGGGGGAGGAGAATTCAAAAAGAGAAGGGTACCTTTTTTGGTATTAGTAACTAATTTAATCTTTATTTTATTTTTTTATTTTTTTATTTTTTATTTTTATATATAAATTTTGATTATTTTTTATTAATTTAATAATATCATATTAAAATTATTTATATTAATATAAAAATTTATATGATTTATATATAAATTGTATAAGATAATTTATAGATTAATAAATTTTTATTATATAATATGTTAAATTTATTTTCAGACGAAATTCTCTTACTTTTCTTATATCTAGTTTAATTTATTCATTCACAAACCGAGCTCTCTTCTTATGCCGAGATCTTTATTTTTTTTAAACCGAGTTAAATTTCTATTTTTTCAGACCGAGTTCTTCATCTTCCTTCCCAATGAATTTTTTCTTACTTTCCATACCGTTCTTTTGAAAAATAATAAAAAGATGACCAAGTTCTCGGTCTATGGTCTTAGGCCGATATCATATGTCGGTCTAGATTGAGAACTTTGGACCGAGATCACATGTGAGACCCTTCGAATGACTCGAATTATGTGAGACATTGGTCTGAGATACCCTTCGACCTTTCGACTCTAATTTATGTGAGATGTTCTTCGACTCTTCATGTGAGATGTCAATATGTGCATCTCATTTGACAATTCGAATAGACTCAAATTATGTGAGACATTGGCTTAAGATGTCATTCAACTCTAATTTGTGTGAGATATCTTTCAACCTATTAATCAGAGACTGAAATCATATATCGGTATGTGCATTTTATATGTAACTTTAGGATGTCATTCGTGTTGGAAATCGGCGGTTCACAACCACACAGCGGAAGCATAACAATCGGTCTCAATGTATAACAAAATTTTTATAAAAACGTTTTTGTGATCATTTATATACATATAAATTAATCTACATATATACAAAGAATTCATACTTTTGTCTTACGTGAATCAATAGTTGAGACTTACCCCACGATCTTCTAAGTCGATCCTCAACACAATAGAACATATATGGGCACATAGAGATGACAAGGTTTTATTTCTATTTTTTTCTCATAAAAATCTCTAACAGAAAAAACCTATTGAAAAAAAAGTTTCCAATTTAATTAGGATGAGATGTATCTATAGAACTCATTTAGAAGTTTTGATTAATTTAAACTCTTTAAATTAATTGAATTAATAATTCAAAGATGATCATTAAATAATATATTTGATATAATTAAATATTTTGAAATCCTATTTAAAATTAGAGTTTTAATATATTTTAAATCATATCATTGATGATATATTTGATTTAGTAAAATATATTTAAATCTTATTTAAATTTTAAATTAATTTCTTAAACTAATCTTTTTTTTTAATTTTAATATTAAATCACTATCTCATATCAATTTAATATTACACATAATATATTCAATTCAAATTCAAAATCAAATATATTAACATTTAATTTATTAATTCCAAATTTCACATTTAAATACATCTTTTAGTTAATTAATTAATTAACACAAATTATCTCATAATTATGAATCTGTCCCAAAAAACTATTTTCTTGCAAATAAGTTATTTTCAATATTTGTCATTCTTACCATATATACTGTTTTATAGAGGTGACTTGGAAACCATTAACCTATAATTTCAAGCTACAATAAATTATATTATTTATCAAACTTTTTAATCTAATAATTCTAATTTATTAATCCCAATATTATTCCACTTAAAATATGAGATTGCACTCTTGCCATCATATAACATATTTATTGAGTAATCTCTAGTAGTCCATTGATATAATCATCTCATGCATTTGATCCTCCAAAAATTGATTCATAATTAGAACTGGTCAAAATTACCGTTTTACTTTTCTAATTATCTCTTTATCCTTAAGTACTATTATTTCACTAGTGAACGGTCAATTTATAACTTAATTATAAATTTGAGCTCAAAACCATTCAATTCCAGAATTAACCCTTAAAGGAACCAATGTACAATATTCTATGGAGAAGGTTTGGATTCTATATATGTAAATCATGTTCACAACCACTTATCCCAATGAATCTCCAAAATAAAAGTATTTAGTCTGATTATACCAACAGACCACGACGAGTAAATCAAAATATCTAATTGACATAAATATAAGTTAATGACTACTCATGATTCATATTGATTTGTGTATGATCATCGATTGATATGAATTTAATTCTGTATGGTAAACGGTATTTTAATAAAAAATTAATTTATACCGAGTCATTTCCTATATAATCTAATTATATAAAGTACTTCCACTAAGATGTCTATCTATATCAGTGATCTGAATCTATATCACATGCATTCATAATGCTAGTGTACCGTACTAGCAACCACTAAATTAAATATTTCATGCTTTAATCTGTTGCATATAATTTAATTGATTATCTATAATCTTAATCATCTCGTACTAATACAAAATTATAGTCACATTAATGAATTTAGAATTTTCTGGTATTTATTCATATCATTCGATAATAATATATTCACAATAAATATATAGAAAAATATCATTTTTATTAATTTAATTAAAACAATTCTTATTACATGCTTTCAAGGCACTATGCCCAACAATTCGAAATTACTCAAATTATGTGAGACGTCGGTCTGAGATGTCATTCGACCATTCGAAGGGACTCGAATTATGTGAGATGTCGGCCTGAGATGCCTTTTGACCCTTCGACCCTTCGGGAACTCGAATTATGTGAGATGTCGGTCTGAGATGCTCTTTGACCCTTCGACCATTCGACCCTTCGAGAACTCAAAAACTCAGTTTGAGGTAGACCGATATGTCTGGTACTCGAGAACTCGGTCTGAAACAATAACTCGATTTGATTTAAAATTTCAGATTTTAGATCAGAAACTACATATTAAATATCGTTATCAAAATTTTAGATTCAGATCGAATACCGATTTATATATTTCAGATTCAGATTTTAGATATTCATATAAAATATCGGTCTTTGATTTCATATTCAGATCGAGTGTAAATGACCATGATCATTCGATAATATTCATAGAAAAAGAGAAAAAGAGAAAAAGAGAAATAGTAAAATATGACTAATAAATTAATCATATTATCAGTCGACTTATATTTTTATTTTTTACCACATAACACTTATTTAATTTTTAAATCAAAATAAATAATTAAAATATTATTACAAAAATAAACAAAGACGTGACTAAATTAACTCCCCTATCTAATATCTAATAACAACCACGCTACTCAATTTTTGTCATTTCTTATTACTACTCTTTGCAATACGATGTACTCTAATTCTATCCTGGTTTCTATGGAGGTTATTTATGGTAATTCCGCCTAATCAAATGTCTACCTATTCATTTGTTTTTTAAACAAGTGAAAGTGTAGCAACAACAGTAAGTGTAAGTGTAAAACAACGATATATTCATAACATATATGTATATATATATTCATAACATATATGTATATATATATTCATAACATATATGTATATATATATTCATAACATATATGTATATATATATTCACACATACATACATACATTCACACACACACATACATACATACACACACACATATACATACATACATACATACATACATACATGCATGTCTCTTTCCCTTGACCTTTTCTTTCCTTCTCTTACACCAACATTAAATGTTACAGAAATCTATTCATTTAATGTTTTTTGTTGCCTTCACTTGTTAAACATTGAAAACTTGAATTCAAAGTCGGACACGTGTACCAAATGGCCCCCACTATAATTCCCCCTTCCACCTTCTAAGCCACGGATTTCCCTATCGATTATTATTATTATTATTATTCTTATTATTTATGTAGTAGGACTAGGATTAGTTAGTTTCAGTTTTTGTCTGTTTCGTATAATGCTCTTCTGGTTTTAGGCCAAGGAAAAAGAAGGTGCAAGCCAACTGTTTTAGTAATTAATAAGCATCGCCATTTTTTGCAGCACTTGTCAGAATCATCATGACGTTTTGCTCTGAATATTCATTCATTCATTCACTAATTCAATCAGCTTCAATTCAATGCCCAATTAAATAATTATTATTTTATTATATTTTGATTTTATTTGACGAGTGGCCTTCATGATGCAATTGCAGTCTTTGGGGTCTTAATTCAACCTGAGATTCTAACCCAAGTTTGCCTCCACTCCACCCAGATTGATGGCTCTTCTGGCCTAAACAACTGGGCTCCTCCTCTTAAGTTACATCACAAAAGAAACGGGTGGGTCATAAGACACTGCTCTCGGCTCCTCCTCCTCCTCGAACTCTCTATCAGCATGGCCTTTGTAAAGTCTTGTTCAAAACCAGGCTTGTTGAGTGGCTTCCGAAAGTGGTTATTGGGAGTGATGAAACAATTGCACTGTCACAAGCTCAGCAGCTACTCGTGGTGATATATTATTGGGGCCCCCAGCTGGTGATGGATCGATCACCTCCTACAGTCACCTGTATGAGTCTACTTCAGAAGTTTTTCCGCCAACCATCTCAAGACCTTATTTAACATTTGAATCTTACTCTATATCTAAAATGCATAGGCAACGGCTGTCCGATTCTTGGATGTATTTTCCGGCTGTCTGAGTCAGAACTCAGCATTTTCTGGTTCTCTTAACAAACTTATTTTACCAAGGTCACCATCAGCAGGGTACCTACATTCTCTTACTGAGCTAAAAGCTGGGACCAACCTTGTAAAGATTACGACACCTGATGTCACAGAGCACACTAGGATTCGGGAAAAAGATGCACAATACCAGCTGGTAAATGTGCAGAAATATTATGATCTCCCTCGCATGCCTCCATGGTTTACTTATGTCGGAAGTCACAAACTATACCATGCCCTTGCAGGAATTCTTAGACTTGTAGGTCTATCTCTAATGACAGGTCATTCAACTGTTTGGTGTTTGATATGTTCTTTTAGCTTTTCTCTACTTTTTTCTTCTTCTTACACCGGATATTTTTTGTTGTTCTTCTATTCTAGACTTCAGAAGTGAAGCAAATTTGTCACTAATCATTGACATTCCACTGGGTTACTTGCGTAAATTGGTTTCTGAGGTTCGTACTAAGGAATACAATGGAGAGAGCTGGCAGTCTTGGTACAATAGGACTGGTTCAGGACACTAGGTGCGACAGGCAAGTACTGCAGTATGCATTTTGAATGAGATTATATATGGACTCTCAGATTGTTCAGTTGATAACTTCACGAGGATGTTTCACAAGCTGAGGAGAAACGGGAAGATTCAGTTATTTAACAAACGAACCATTAATCATCAAATTTCGGAACATGAATGTGCTCAAGAAAATGTATTTACATGTTCTTAACTTAATTTATATTAGGGTTGTTCTTAACTTAATATATTATATTTTTATTTAATTGGATTGGGTATCTGATTAAAATTATGTTAGATATTTGATCCGACCGAATTCGATTATTTTTATTTTCAATTTTATTTATTTATTTTGTTAAATATATTAATTATATGTTTTAAATAAATTTATACTTTTTATTTTCTTGAATAAAATTTTTAATTACTTATTTTTTAAATGATAATTGATTTCTTAATTATATATATATATTTTTTTATTGTAAAATATATAATTTTTAATTTTTATAATATTTAGTATTATCTAATATAAATAAAGTTATATTTAAAAAAATTAAAAAAAAAATAATATAATTTGATCCGATTAAACCATTATCCGATATTATTAGATATGAACACTCTCTGAATCCATTCATTCAATTCTAGCTTCAATTGAATGCTACTTCTAGTTATTGCTGCTGCTGCTGCTGCTATTATTTTATTATATTATTAACTCTCCTCTCCTACTTTAAATTATTTGATGAGACTGGGCTTCTATTCATCATTCATGCCCTTTGGGTTGAAACCTCAGTTTGTAAGCCAAGTTGGGCTCCACTCCACTGATATTTGATGGCTCTCTTCTGGGCTAAATAACTGGGCTTCTCCCGCCAAGTTACGTTAAAAAAGAAACGGTTTAGGTGGGTCTACAAACGGGTGGGTCTTAAGCCACTGCTCTCGGGTTCTTCTTCTTCTTCTTTCGCCTACGACCGTCTATCAGCCTGGTATTTCTTTTTGTTGGCGCTCTTCTTTCAATCAGAGTCTTCTCTCTCTCCCAAATTTGTTTATCTCGAGCTGATCCAAATGGAGGAAGTTAGCGTACTTGGGGCAGGCAAGGAAGAAGAAGAAGTAGAAGAAGAAGAAGGAGAAGCCACAAGACAAAGAAGTAAAGTGTTTGCAGAGATAAAATCCTATTGCTTAGACCTCCTCGAGCTTCTCCAAAAGCCCAAGAAACATTCATCCACAATCCCTGCACTGCTCGAGTTTCTTCGAAAATCTCCACCTCCAAACCTGCGGCCTTTTTTCGAGTAAGCCCCTCTCTCAGTTTCTCTTCAATCAAAATTCCCATTTGCTCCCTCCTTTCAACAAATTCTCATTTCTTCATTCTATTTAGGTAATATGTTCCTCTAAAGTTTGGCTAGTTGTAACTCAAGGTCCTTCTTCATGGAGGAAACCCTTTTTTTTTTTTCCTTAGAGGTAGGATATAACTTGCTGTCTATGCATTACAGTCACTTGGTATCCATGTGGAAAATAAAAAAAAGTTGGGCCTTTTGGACAATAAGAGGGAAGAGTATTTCATGTAGCATGGACTTACGTCGGTATCCATCCTAACAGTTTGTGTAGGATGGACTTATGTCTTTATAAAGAAAGAGGGAATAGTAGATTATCGAGTAAAAATTTATACCGAGTACAAATTTGGGAAAACACAATGATCAGCTCCAACGTATTTTAATGACATGAGGAATGGAGGGACTCTTAGTGGTTTTAACGAGTATCGAGTAACGAGCAACGACTTACTACTCTATGTTTATGCAGTCGATTTATATGTTATTAAGATACTTTCAATTTTCGATATGGGTTTAGGATAAAGAAAAACACTGTGGTTCTCGCATCTGAAAAATTCTCTTATTTTCAATCTTGAACGTATGCTATTGCTTTCTAACATGTTAAACTATTTCATTTTTTATTTCAGTTATACTCTGTTCCCATTATTGCTTCTAATGGATGCTGCAATTGATAGCCGATCCTCACTGAAGTCTGCCTCTAAAGATGAGATTGTCTCAAAAATGCCACATAAAGTAAGCGATAGCGTGGCAGAAGGTGTGCTTTGTTGTCTGCAGGAACTTCTGTACAAGTGTCATTTAGGGTCTTTGGAACAGGTGTTAGTCACTTTTATTTGAACTCATTTGAGCTTTCCCCTTTATGACAAACTATGATAGACTCCCTTTATGACAAACTATGATAGACTTGTGCTGTCTTCTTTGGAAAATTATGTCCCATAATTGAATTGTTCCGAGTGAAAGGGCAGGATTGACTACTTTCTTTTTCCTCACATATAATATAATTTAAGAATAACTCAAATCTCTACTATTGTGTCGAGTTGTGCTTTTAAATCACTGATTCTCCTCAAAAGTGACATTATTTCTGCTCTATAGATGGTTGTGGTTCTGAAGAAGTTGACTTATGGAGCCTTGCTTTCTCCTTCTGAGGCATCAGAAGAGTTTCGTGTAAGAGTTGTTAAGTGCTGCAGGGCACTTCTTTCAAATTTGCATCCATGCTCAGACGAGTCTTGTCCGTGTAATCAAATATCTGGTTCTCCAGCACTTAATGGAAACAATGATTTTCACACCCAACTCCACGGATTGTCACAAGATTCAGAGGCAAAGGAATGTTTGCTTGCATTTCTCCAGACTGAAACTGCTTCAGCTGCTGTTGGACACTGGCTGTCTCTTTTTCTCAAAGTAAATGAAGTTTTTTCTGTCTTTTTTCACTGGTGTATTTAGTACTTAACGTTATCAGATGATGCAATTAATTATTCATCATTACGTGCAAAAGGCTGCAGATGTTGAGGCGGCAAGGGGGCATCGAGGCAGTTCAAAACTCCGTATTGAAGCCTTTATGACCCTACGGGTACTTGTTGCTAAGGTGATTATTTGCTTTTTGTAAAGTTGTGACCCTTTTTGATGCATCTTCAGCTTGCTTCCAGGTAAAATGTCAACTATGTATGAAATTTGCAATTCGGCTTGAGCTTTTGATGGCATTTTTTTTTTTAAACCTAGGTTGGTACTGCAGATGCATTAGCCTTCTTTTTGCCTGGTGTTGTTAGCCAATTTTCCAAGGTTCTTCAAGCGTCTAAAACAATGATGAGTGGAGCTGCTGGAAGTACAGAAGCAACTGATCAAGCAATTAGGAGTTTAGCCGAGTATCTTATGATTGTCCTCCAAGATGATGCTAATATGTCTGGCCTTGGTATGTCAACTGATTTTGCCACGGACAATAAACCAGAGGCTACACAATCTTTCCTAGAGGAGCTGCGCCACTTGTCACAGAAAGTTCAGGGTGGGAGTAAAATTGTAGAAGGTTCGCGTGTTGAGAAGGTAAAAGTTGCTCCCATATCTGAATTCAATGAGAGGAGGAGTAGCGACTCGGATAAGGGTATAGGATCCTTTCATGTGAATCGTACTAAAGTCTGGATTGAAGAAACTGCAGCACATGTCAATAAACTGTTGGGAAAAACCTTTCCACATGTAAGTTTTTACTTTCTGAAAGTTACGGTGAGATTTTAATTTATTTATTTTTTCCCCAACTACATAAATCAGTTGTTCAATCTTAAGTTTTAAATGTTTGATAGATTTGTGTTCATCCTGCAAAAAGAGTGAGACAAGGACTTCTGGCTGCCATACAAGGACTTTTATCATCATGCAGCTGTACGCTAAAGGAGAGTAGACTGATGCTTTTGGTGAGCAAATAAGTAGAATTATTTTCATTGATTAAAATGCATTGGTTATTTCATTTGAATTCCTTTACATGGTAGATTTTCGGTAAAATAGTTGCATCCTCGACCTTTTTATTTGCTTTGAACAGCCGTTTACTTTATGATACAGTTATGTTTACAATATATCAATTGCTACTCTTATAGGAATGCCTGTGTGTTCTGGCTGTCGATGACTTTGAAGAGGTGTCTGCATCTGCACAAGAATTCCTTGAAAAAATTTTCCTTTCAAGTGGAAAACATCATTTGGAGCATGATGTTGCTACCATTTTTGTCAGGTTCATACTTTATGTGCTTGGTTGTCCTTTGAATTTCAACTTTTAATAGAGATCTTCTTGAAACTATAAAGAAGTATTGTTCAAAACCAGGCTTGTTGAGAGGCTTCCAAAAGTGGTTCTTGGGAGTGATGACACAATTGCATTGTCACAAGCTCAGCAGCTGCTCGTGGTGATGTATTATTCAGGCCCCCAGCTGGTGATGGATCACCTCCTACAGTCACCAGTATGAGTCTACTTTCAGAAGTTTTTTCGCCAACTATCTCATGACCTTACTTAACATTTGAATCTCATTCTATCTAATGCAATGATTTATGTACTATAATGCATAGGTAACAGCTGCCCAATTCTTGGATGTATTTGCCGTCTGTCTGAGTCAGAACTCAGCATTTTCTGGTTCTCTTAACAAACTTATTTCAGCAAGGTCGCCATCAGCAGGGTACCTACATTCTCTTACTGAGCTAAAAGCTGGGACCAACCTTGTAAAGATTACGAGACCTGATGTCACAGAGCACACTAGGATTTGGGAAAAAGATGCACAATACCAGCTGGTAAATGTGCAGAAATATTATGATCTCCCTCGCATGCCTCCATGGTTTACTTATGTCGGAAGTCACAAACTATACCATGCCCTTGCAGGAATTCTTAGACTTGTAGGTCTATCTCTAATGACAGGTCATTCAACTGTTTGGTATTTGATATGCTCTTTTAGCTTTTCTCTACTTTTTTCTTCTTCTTACACCGGATATTTTTTGTTGTTCTTCTATTCTAGACTTCAGAAGTGAAGCAAATTTGTCACTAATCATTGACATTCCACTGGGTTACTTGCGTAAATTGGTTTCTGAGGTTCGTACTAAGGAATACAATGGAGAGAGCTGGCAGTCTTGGTACAATAGGACTGGTTCAGGACACTTGGTGCGACAGGCAAGCACTGCAGTATGCATTTTGAATGAGGTTATATATGGACTCTCAGATTGTTCAGTTGATAACTTCACGAGGATGTTTCGCAAGCTGAATCATCAAACTTCGGAACATGAATGTGCTCAAGAAAATGTATTTATTTGGAAGGTTTCACAAGAAAAGGGAGCTAAGAGTCATCTGATAGATTGTGTTGGTGTAATCTTACATGAGTATCTTTCTTCTGAAGTGTGGGATCTTCCAAGAGAACATACATTATACCATGATGGTGAAGCTGAAGATATTAGTTTGCACTTCTTCAGAGACATCTCTATGCTACACCAGGAAATAAACGTGTTCTCAACCTAATAATCTATATATTGTCAGTGTTACATGTCATTATCTATTTATTGAACTATTTGTAGCTGCATTTTTCGTTAACAGGTTATCCTTGATGGAATAGGGATCTTTAGTATGTGCCTTGGAAAAGATTTTGCTTCTAGTGGATTTCTTCATTCATCTCTTTATCTATTGCTTGAGAATCTCATTTCTTCGGACACTGAAGTTGGAAGAACTTCAGATGCTGTCTTAAATGCTCTCTGTACCACATCCGGCTATGAAACAGTAAGCTTAAATAATAAACTCAACTCTGCTTCGAATACTTGTGTCTGCTTTCCTCAACTGTTGTAATATGAATACGTTGTAGGTTGGGAGCTTAGTTCTGGCAAATGCAGACTATGTGGTTGATTCAATATGTCGACAATTACGCCATTTGGATCTTAATCCTCGTGTACCAAACGTGCTTGGTGCCATGCTTCAATACATTGGAGTTGCCCAAGAAATATTGCCTCTGTTGGAGGAACCGGTAAGCGATTGTACCCTCAATTTTATGTCTCTTTAGAAAAATTAATTTTGTCAGTGGCCTAATACTGTGAACTTGTACAGATGCGCTCTGTTTCACTGGAACTTGAGATTCTCGGAAGGCACCGACACCCTGATTTAACCCTGCCCTTTTTGAAGGTCACCTCTTTTGTTCCGTGAATGTTTTCAGTTACCCATTCTATTCATTGTCATTTGCTTAAAATATAATCCAGATGTTGTTGTCATTTTGTGTTATTCAGGCCGTAGCGGAGATTGTGAAAGTGGCGAAGAATGAATCTCTTTCCTTGCCCAGTAAAGCGGCATTTCAATGTATGCATGTCAAGTCTATGATATCTGATGAGAGGAATGCTGCAGGAACCGAGTGTTTTGAAGGTTCTAGTTCATGTCATGACGACGAAAGGGTAGATATGCCTGCGACGGAATCAGGTGATTGATTTTGTTACAATCTTCCTCCCTGAATATTGAAGTTGACATTTAAGTTTTTTAATATACGCATGATCGTAGTATTGTGTTTCGAGCGTGCCGTTAGTTTAATGATGATGTCATGATTGTAGAGTGGGAGAATATTTTGTTCGAGTTGAATGATTCCAGAAGATATAGACGAACAGTGGGATCTATTGCTGGTTCATGCATAGCAAGTTCTACCCCTCTACTAGCATCAGCAAAGCAAGCTGCAGGATTGGTGGCCCTGGATATAGTTGAGGTATCATTCTTGCTTGATACTTCCCTGTATATATATATAATCAAATTTGCCTTTCATAGCCCTCTAGATCGCCTTCTGTCTTCCTTGTTTTGCATCTATTTAAACCATGTTCTTAAACTGTTGACGAAGCATGGAGTTATGGCACTGTCGAAAGTGGAAGAAGCGTACAGGCATGAGAAGGATGCTAAAGAAGCAATGGAAGAGATGTTACAGTCATGCTCTTTATATCACCTTCAAGACACTCTGGATGCTGCTGCCAATGAAGACCCTGATGAGAACAGACTGCTTCCAGCAATGAATAAAATATGGCCATTCTTGGTTGCTTGCATTCAGAACAAAAACCCAGTGGTAGATCATCATCATCATCCCCATTTATTTGCCTTTACCACAGATTGCTGTTATTAGTTGCAACTGATTTGTCATTGCAGGTTGTGAGGAGATGTTTGAGTGTGATAAGCGATGTGGTGCAAATATGTGGAGGAGATTTCTTTTCCCGCCGCTTCTACACTGATGGAACCCACTTCTGGAAGCTTCTAACGAAGTCCCCATTCCAGAAAAAATCCAGGTCAAGAGAAGAAAGAACACCATTGCAGCTTCCTTACAGAAGCACATCAATTTCCTCGGAGGAATCAGTGGCCGAAGCCACCAGTCTGAGAGTCCAGGCTGCATTGCTGAACATGATAGCCGATCTGTCTCGAAACAAGAGGAGCGCATCCGCATTGGAAGCCGTGCTCAAGAAAATCACTGGTTTGGTCGTGGGTGTAGCCTGTAGTGGTGTGGCTGGCCTTCTTGATGCATCTTTGAATGCACTCCAGGGGCTTGCATCTATGGACCCTGATCTTGTTTGGCTTCTAGTGGCTGATGTTTACTACTCCATGAAGAAAGACGTGCCTTCACCACCCACTTCAGATTTTCCTGACATGTCTCAAATTCTTCCTCCGCCCTTCTCTCCAAAAAGCTACCTTTTTGTGCAGTATGGAGGCCAAAGTTATGGTTTTGATGTCAATTTTGCTTCTGTTGAAGCTGTATTTAGGAAACTTCATTCCCGGGTTTTCACAAACCAAGTGTATCCTTGAATTTTATAAAAGATAGCTGTCAGCAAATCCCCGTATTTTGTTGGTTTGTACACCTCATTCTGTTTTGTCAGAAAACTGTAGTGAGTTGTTTTCTTGCACAGGAATGCCTTGTTTTAGTGACTTCTCATTTTACACAGCAGGCGCTTTTCCACGTGTTTCACAAGACACTTGGCACGCTGTCTCGACTACACCTCACCTTCCCAAATACATTCTTTCTGTTAGGCGTCTATTTATGAGTTCATATATTCACATATATATATATATATATAGAACTCTGTGGATGCAGCGGGCTCGAAATTTCTTGTGTCAGTAAAGTCATCGAGACATCTACCAGAAGGAAACAAAATCTAATGGGACAGGGGCAGGAACTGAAGACCAGAGACGAACCTCAAGTTGAAATTCAGGTCTCTTCTTATTATTACAGAATAAAGATTCATTTTGTTTCCTTATGGAATTTGTTTGAAATAATGCAGTAGTAGTGATCATATGCATGTATAATTAGCAGGAGAAGGGAGAGATATTCTTCTTCTATAGACCTAAAGTTGAAAAAGAAGCTGCCCACAGCGCAGATGATGTACAGCGCTTGTACATCGTTCTACGCCCAGAGTCGGGCGAGAGGGCGTTGGAAGAGAAACAAACCACCGATTCCGGAAAGGAAGGTTCCAGGACACAAAACGTCCAAGTTTCCGGGAGGGAAGGCTCCACCTCCAAGAATGCAGGAGAAGGTGGACATGGGAGGCAGGAAATAAACATTGAAGAGCAAGTCCTAATGCGTTTGCTTGTCATGGGACGAAAAAGCCTTCCGGATCCAAGTAAGAAAAGCCGACCCTACTGGGGTTTTGTGGACATGGTCACTACTAATATAGACCATGTTAAGGCTACTCTTCAGGCAGAGGAATATGATACTTCAACGAGGGGACACCGCCATGTTTATCCAGCAAGAGCAGTTGGAGAAGGCATATACCGCATACTGAGGCACGTTTATTCTGGTAAAAAGAAACACACCCATTTGATTTACAAGCTTGAATTCCCTCCAGAGCATGAGAAAAACGAACCTCAACACTCCCTCAACATCGAGAGGGAAGCATCCTTTCTCATTCAGATAAAAAACCCGGATCAAAATGTGCAGGGGGATCACTCTGGAACTTCTCAGTTTCGAGGAATCCAAAAGAAACGGAGGGCAGTGTTTCCTGCCCACCTGCAAGGGCAGTTCGGGCATTTGCGGTATTGCCCTGCAGATCCACCAGACTTTTTGAACTACGAAGGATGCGAGTTCTTGCTTATATCTGCATCGGATGATATAGAAGAGGAGCTGGGATTGGAGCTGAAGACAGAGGGGGAATCATCTTGTCCGGACTTGCTCAAAATTTTTGGGGAAACTGCTGCTTCTACTGATGCTCTTCTCAAAGGCACTTGGGTTTGATTATTGACTGACATGATAAGTTAGTTTTGTAGGACCGTCGTTTGTTTTCCATGTAATTATGAACAAACAGCCTGGAAATGTTTCCTGTTGTTTTCTAGGAATGCTTTTTGGTCTGTAAATGTTGTTAATTATGTAAAAAATTGTGCCTGTGTACCACACAGCTTTTTGTGCGATGCATGTTGCTTCTTCTGTATTGTGAGTAGCGAGTGATGAACAAGTTGTATCATCCATACCAGATGAGAAGAGCGATACAGTGAATATAAAGGAAGGTTACACCTGTTGAGGCCGACTCTTAGGCGGGAAAACTAACTGACTGAAGCCAACAGCCCAACAATGACAGGAGGCCCGATTACAGCCGTTAAATGAATCTGCCAAAGCCCAAGTGGCCCATTTATATTTTGTTGGACAATGAACGGAAGTGAAAAATCAAATGGCGGGAAAAAACGCTACGGCCTAGGAAGGGAAGGGAAATTGCAATTTCCTCTTCAAGTCTCACTTTTTGCGTCGAATTTTCTCTTCCAGTACGATGGAGTAACGCAAAAATCCCAATTCCTCGGCCGGAGCATCTCGTTCTTACATGTTGCACTTCAAACCTCGACTTTGCGAATATCAATTAGTGCTGACTATGTCCTGTACGGAACAGCTCTCTGCTCTCCTTCTCAAACTTATACCTCCAGCTCCTATCTCTTCTCATCACTCACTTTCTCGCCGTACTCGTTTGAGCTCAGCGCTTGCACCCATCTCATGCCCATGGACAGAAAAAGAAGAATCCGCCAACTGTGGCTTCTAATCCCTCTCATACCGCCCGAACCCATAAATTTCGTGCTTTTCTCACAGATCACCCAAGAAATCGTCGGAAGAGCAGTACACGCTCTTCGCATAAAGGCTTGATTCATTCGAGTGTATTTTATACTAATGCATTGGTGAGCATGTACTCAAAGTTTGGTCATTTAAATCGTGCACGCTTAATATTTGGTGAAATGATCGAAACAAATGAAGCTTCCTGGAATAGCATAAAGTCTGCTTATATCCGAGCAGGTATGCACTCTGAAGCACTTGACTTTTTCGTAAAGTCTGCGCGCACGATGTCAAGCCAAGTGGATTTGTGATTTCTAGTTTAATAACTGCTTTTGATAAGTCCAATTGTATGTCTACTGAAAGATTTCAGATTCATGGTTTCGTTTTTAAATATGGTCTGTTATGTGATGTGTTTGTGGGTACTTAACTTGTGCATTTTTATGGTTCTTAAGGGCTTGTTTTCAATGCTCAGAAACTGTTTGATGAAATTCCCCATAGGAATGTAGTCTCTTGGACTTCATTGATGGTTGCATATTCTGATAAAGGAAATTCAAATGAAGTTATCAACATATTTAAGCGTATGACCCAAGAGGGGGTGTCTTGCACTGAAAACACTATTGCTACGGTCATTGCGTCTTGCGGGATGTTGGCAGAGAGCAGATGAATTGTTGGGTTATCAAGTTCTTGGACGTATTTTTAAGTATGGGTTAGATATTAATGTTTCTGCAGCTAATTCTCTGTTATCCATGTTTGATAGTTGTGGTAATGTGGAGGAAGCTTTTTGATCACATGAACACACACGACACAATCTCATGGAATTCGATAATTTCTGCCACCACACATAATGGGTTCTTTGACGAATCATTTATGTATTTTTATTGAATGCGTTGTGCTCATGAAGAAATAACTGCCACCTCATTTTCAAGTCTGTTAACACTCTGCGGTTCTGTGGATAATTTGAGGTGGGGCAAAGGAATTCATGGTTTACTAGAGAAACTAGGACTTTCATCAAACGTTGGTCTATCCAATACTATTTTGAACATGTATTGGCGATGCGGAGCTAGTTTTTGAGAGAATGCCAAGGAGGGATTTAATCTCAGGGAAAGAGAGATTTAATCTAATGGAATTCGATTTTGGCATCTTATGTTCAAAATGAAAAGTTCCTATATGCCTTGAAATTGTTTGCCGAAATGCTTTATACGAGGAGGGAAATTAATTATGTGACTTTCATCAGTGCATTGGCTGCCTGTTCAAATTTTGAGTTTTCTAATGAAGGTAAAATTATTCACGGTCTTGTCATTTCCTGGGGGGACCTACACGACAATTTAATTATTGGCAATGCATTGATTACCATGTACGCACAGTCCCATGTGATGGTTGAAGCTATGAAGGTATTTGAACGGATGCCCAGGCGAGACAAAGTAACCTGGAACGCACTCATTGGTGGTCATCCTGACAATGAAGAACCGAGTGAAGCAGTAAAAGCTTTCAATTTGATGGAAGAAGAAGGTGTTCATGTTGATTACATCACAATTGTAAATCTACGTGCTTGTTTGACTCCTAATGATCTTCTAACACATGGAAGGGCTGTCCATGCTCATTCAACCGTGACAGGATTGGAACTGGATAAACACGTGCAAAGTTCACTTATCATGATGTATTCCAGGTGTGGAGACCTGAATTCCAGTATATACATTTTTGATAAATTAGAGAACAAAAACTATATTGCATGGAATTCTATGATCACTGCGAATCCACATCATGGCCTTGGAGAAGAGGTCTGAAACTTGTTGCGATGATGGGAGGTGCTGGAATAGATTTAGATAACTTCAGCTTCACAATAGCTCTTTCTGTCGCTGCCGACTTTGCTATGTTGGAGGAAGGCCAACAGCTTCATTGCTTGGCTATTAAATTTGGCTTGGAGTCGGACCATTTCATTACAAATGGTGTGATGGATATGTTTGGAAAATGTACAGAGTTAGATGAGGCATTGAGGATGCTTCCTCAATCGATTGACCGGTCAAGGTTGTCATGGAAAACTTTGATTTCAACCTTTTCCAGATATGGGTGTTTTCAAGAGGCAGAGAAAACCTTTCATGAAATGCTAAAAGTTGGATTAAAACCGGACCGTGTCACTTTTGTCTGTCTTTTTTCTGCGTTCAGCCATGGGGGTCTAGTAGATGAGGGTCTTGCATATTACGCTTCCATGACTTTCAGATTTTGGCATCCAGCCAGGAATAGAACATTGCGTATGCATGATTTATCTTCTCGGACGATCTGGAAGACTGGCTGAAGTGGAGACCTTCATAAAAGAAATGACATTCCCTCCACAAGACCTTGTGTGGCGGAGCTTGCTGGCTTCCTGTAAAATTCATCGAAATTTGGAGCTAGGCAGGAGAGATGCAGAGCATCTTCTTAAATTGGACCCATCAGATGATTCGGCTTATATTCTTTACTCAAATATTTTTGCAACGACTGGGAGGTGGGAGGAGATGGAGAAGGTGAGGAGGCAAATGGAATGGAATAGAATGAAAAAGAAACCTGCTTGTAGTTGGGTGAAGTTGAAGAACAGGGTAAGTAAATTTGGGATAGGAGATCAAAGCCATCGGCAAAGTGATGAGATAAGTGCCAAGTTTGCAGAGATTAAGAAGATGATGACAGAAACAGGGAAGAACAGAGGGAGCACAATCTTTGGAATCATAGCGAGGAAATAGCGCTGGCATTCGGGTTAATCAATACTCCTGAGAGTTGTACGGTCAAGGTTTTCAAGAATATTCGTGTCTGTGGGGACTGTCATTCTGTTTACGAGTTTGTTAGTAGAATCGTTAACCGGAAGATCATATTGAGCAATCCTTACAGGTTTCACCACTTTAGTGGTGGCAAATGTTCTTGCTCAGATTATTGGTAGGTGAAGCTATTAAGCAGTGCGGCCACCATGAAATCGTGGATGGAGGAGGAAAGTAATGATGCCTGCCGGAGCACCACTTTTGGAAGAAGATTAAGAGGAAATGAGGAATTACGAACTGGGGCAGGAGGATGAGAAGTTTTAGCTACTTGTATGCATCCTCAAATCGTACATGCCAATCTTTTATGTCTACATGCAGAAGAGTGAAGATTACTATTCAACTCTATTTAAGTTAAATTTTTTGACGTGAACTGGATTTTGGAACTTGTTAGACTCAACCTGCAGCTCCTAGTGAAAAAGTTTAAGAAATGGGCCTCAGGCCCAAAAAGCCCTCTAAACGTAATACTGAAAGAGGTATCTCATAAGCATCCAAACGTAATACTGAAAGAGGTATCTCTCATAATCTAATTACATTGAATTAGCTGCTTTATGGATTTAGGTTTATTGTTGTTCTAAATTAACTTCTGTTTTGGAGGCGTTTTAGTACATTTTGATTCTAACTGATTTTAAAGCTGAAGTTGACATGTTTCCATACTTTGCATTTATGTATTTCTGTCAGGTTTCAATGCATCTTCTTTCACTGCAGAAAAGAAACCCAAGGACAAGCAAAAAGATAAATAACAAAGAGGTGATCGCCACTCGGTGAGTTCTTGCACAATACAATGAACAATCCATTTATGTTGAAAATGTTCGAAGTTTTTAGGATCAGAGCTCAAGTTGTTGTATATGCTCATTTCCTTCCCCATTTGTTCTGTTTAAGGCACAATCATGTGAGAAACACCAGTCACAGCTGATCTTACTAGATTAGGTTTGTATTATGTGCTTTACATACACGATCATTTAAACAGACAACTAGCAATTGTGATATGCCTTAATTACAATATTTGGTTGGACGGTGACGGAAATTTGGAACCGCCTTTTCTTTTTAATCTTATAAATTACAGTAAAGCTCATGTAGTGTAGTCTAATAGATGAAGACAATAGGGGAACTTGTGTTGATATTTCTCTTATAATTGTAGGTGCATGCTGATTCTTTCTAAAGGTTGATATATAAAAAAAAGGTTGCTCATATATATTCATTCCTTTATTGTGTTTCTGCGATCAGTATGCTGTAGATTTACCCGTTGGTTTTCAATTATTATTCAGTAGGAATGAAATTGAGGACAGAATCAAACTAACAAAGACAATTTTTATACTACGTAGTAGTACGTATTTTGACATGATTATTGCAAATGCTTGCCATAGATTGCTTATAAAAACAAAAGGGTAACCTTAAAGCTTGGTTCCAGGCTCTACATTCTGAAGAACGAATTACAAAAAAGATGCAACGAATACTTAAAAAAAGTGAACACAAAATGGAAAAAATAAAATGAAAAAAATGGAATGTCTTGTTACTTGTTAGGGAATAGACATAAGAATGTGAGTCATCATGGCATGGGAATTGGGATGGTGGTCATTAGATCATGTAACTAAGAGCTGACTGAGATCACTGTAAATGGTTGGGTTGATGGCGGAGGCGTGATCGTGGTCGGCAAGCAGCATTTTGACAAATTGATGGGGAACCAGGCAGGCACTTGTCCTTCCAAGTAAATCTTCTCTTGAACTGCTGATGATTCCATCTCTTCTCTTTCACTTTCTACTCCCTTGCTTTCCTCCTGCGCATGCATGCATGCATCCATACATACATACATTTATATACAATTAAATATACATATATTCCATTTTAATCAAATAATTAATTATTCAATAAATAAATAAGGAGGAAAAGGAACAGGTCAGAGGAAAGAGGGATTGTGACCTGAAAAGGAGTAACAGAGAAAAAAACAAAAAAGAACATAAACGGTTCCACCCTATTTTTTTGATCTATCAGAAATAAATTTATATTTTAATTTTTTTAAGAAAGCATAAATGTAATATCTAACTGTTTATATTCATTCAGATTAATAGATAAAAAAAATATTAATGGAAATAAATTTTGCCAAACGAATTAGGAAGAGTAGTAGTATAGTAAGGATCAGTATCATAGTAATACGTCTGATCGTGACTCTTAAGATCGTAGAGATGGTCAAGGCCAGGAAAGACAGAATCGTCCGGATAGTAATTACAAAGAGGATCGCACGATCCAATTAACTCTAACTCCAAACTTTGAGGTAGTACAGATTTGATACCCAAGTATGAAGTTAACGCCATACTAATTCTTGATTTCTCAACCTGCATTTAGGACATCATGTGCCGAATAGCATGACGGATCATTATTAAGGTCGTGAAATGCTAAAAAGTGCGATATATATATATATTTATATTCATATAAACGGTAGTTTGCATATGCATGCAAAACTAGAAGAGGAGAGAGAGAGAGAGAGAGATACCTTAGAAGAAGAGGAAGAGTAGAAGAGTAGTACAAGCGCTTGAGGTAGACACGACCAGAGACCAGAGAAGACCTTTTGGTTTTTACAACAACAACAGTAAATAAACTGCTCATGTTATCCTAATTAATTTTTATTTGTGTGCTTGTGATAGTGAGAGAAGGCGGTTGAGATAAAACCGGGAGAGAAGGCAGTTACTTGCTACAAAAGCTAGGGTTTTTAGCTTCATTCATCTAGTGGGCACCGGTGATCATTTATAATCATGCATGATGTTACTGGATAAAATGGAAAAGTCCTGACGTTCTGATCGCGTGGCCTAATGGATAAGGCACTCGCCTCCGGAGCGGGAGATTGTGGCATCGCGATTGCTGGATTCATTTTGGCTAATAAGACTAAAACTAAGACTAAGACTAAGACTGGCTCATCGTCGGTTATATCGATCGCTAGATTCATTTTGGCACATGGAATCACGTGCTTTGATGCCACGTGGAGTCTACCATTATATAACTCAAAGTTGCGCGCATTCCAATTTCCTTGAGCCTAGATCCTGCTTCGCACTAAAGTAACGCGGGAAAAAGTTGATCGTAATCCAACAAAGCAAGCATTTGAAGGTTTGAATTAGTCAACGAGTAACTGTGATGTGGCCTCTGTGTATGTAAAGAAGATTGTTTTGACTATTAGCGGAAGTACAGATTTTTACTTGAGTTTCAGACGAAATTGAAAGAAAAGAGGAAGAAAAGGAGATGAGAGGGACATTTGGGCCATCATTTTCATTTCTTAAATTTTGATTTTTTTGAGAGAAAATGAGGCAACTGTGACCGCGATAGGGAGAGAGAGTTGATAATGATTCATGGTGGATTTCTCTTTCCAAAGCTCACCTGGAGGTGTTGCCGTCGTCACTTCGCTCCCTCAAGCCTCCAGGCCTTTCGAAGAAAATCAATCTCCAATGCACTTTTTCTTTCGTCCTATACTTTGCATTTCCATTCTGTCAGGTTGATTCCAACTACTCTGCTTGATCCCAGTTACGCTTCAGGTTATATGGATTTGAAAGGCATTTTAGGTATCAATTACGCTGGATCTGAAAGTGGATCAGATATTTCAATGCTCCCAACAGTAGAAAGAGGTCCAAAAGAATTGGAGAGAAAAAGCTCTTCTTCACATGGAGGCATGGGTAACTGTGCCTCTGCTCAGTCGCTTCCAAGACCTGCATCTCCGAATGACAGCAGCCAAGGAGTTGGTCTTGGTTATGCCTCCTCTGGAGCATCTGATACCTCATCCTCAAATAAGAAAGTCCTGTGTAGCTTTGGTGGGAAGATTCTACCTAGGCCTAGTGATTGTAAGCTTAGATATGTTGGCGGTGAAACACGCATCATCCATATAAGGAAGGAAATCACATGGCAGGATCTCATGCAGAAAGCAGTATCAATCTATAATCAAACTCGTGTTATAAAATATCAGCTTCCTGGAGAGGATCTCGATGCCTTAGTTTCTGTTTCGTGCGATGAAGATCTACAGAATATGATGGAGGAATATGAATCAGAAGATAGAGAAGGATCCCCAAAGCTTAGGATGTTTTTATTTTCCATATATGATTTGGAAGAAGCTCGGTCTGGTCTGAGTAGTGTAGGCAGTGATCCTGAGACCCAGTATGTGGTTGCAGTCAATGATGTAGGCATGGGGTTGATGAGAAACTCAAGTCAATATGGTTTTACATGCTTGTCTGCAAATAATTCAGCCTGTTAGATGGTCAGCATACGGATGGAGAGGCAAGTAGGGTGGTCGCTGAATCAATAGAGGCCAGCAAGTCAACATTGGCTGGTCATATTTTCCCATCAACTGTGCAGTCTTCAGAACAATTCCCATCAAGTGCCTCGAACTCATGTGAAAGCCATCCACAGTTTTATCATGGCCAAATGATAAATAGTGCTGAATCTGACCAGTTCTCATTGCATCACGGTCATGATCTTTCTAATCATTCCCCATACAAAGAAACTCCGTCAATACCTCATGGGTTTTCAAATGAACACGTAGTTTATATCAACGGCGTGGACGGTCTGTTACATGGTCAGGTCCCAGAAATTTCAATACAGCAGATGAAAACAATGTGTGATAATTCGGCTCAGAAAGGTATTGGAACTGAGATAGAGTGTGAAAATCTCTGTTCAGAAAAAGATTACCCTGATCCTTCACATACATTGGGTTGCAATTCAAATTTTTGTGTGACTGCTGAAGAAAAACCAGCTGCTGTTGCTGCATCAAAGGGAGATCTGCATTCATTTTCTTCAGAAAGTAAGGGAAAGGTCCAGAAACTCAAGGGGGTATGGTCGATGACTGGTTCTGAGAATCCTCCTCCAGTTCCTCAATCAAACGCTGATGATCTTAATTCCATATATAGTCGGGCATATTTTCATGGTTATACTGATTCTACATCCAGCACAATGGATCTGAGTTATGTTGACCCCCTTGTTTCCCGGAGAGTGTACCGTTCAGAAAGAATTCCAAGGGAGCAGGCAGACTCATCGAACCGCTTATCGGAGTCTGACGATTCACATGTTTCTGAGTTTTTTGCATCTCTTACACGGTCTGATATAGCCAAAAAGAATCCGATTGCAGAATCTGTAGAAACATTGAAAGATGGAAAACTGGCTCCACCATCTGGTCAATCCATCTCGTCCTCAAAACAAGTGTTAGCAGCAACACAGTCCAGTGAGCATGGGCCTGCCCAACTTCATAAGTACAATGACTTTGCTGATGGGGTCATCCAGATGAATAGTTATGGTGAACATGAGCAACTAGTTACTGATGAGGTAAGTGTACTTAAATCGGAATTTCATGTGCTTTCCCAGGTAGCTTCTGCAAAGAATCAGGAGAATCCAGTATCGAGCCTTCCAGCTCTCAATATGGATGAGGCCATTAATAATAAAGGTACAAATAGAGATGTTTCCGAAGGATTGCCTACCCTTGATGGTTCTAGAAAAGGGCAGGTAGACATCCTTACTGATATCAATGACCGATTTCCTCGTGATTTCCTCTCTGATATATTTTCTGAAGCAAAATTTTTGGAAGATCCAAGTGTTAGTTCACTGTATAAAGATGGATCTGGGTTAAGCATAAGCGTGGAAAATCATGAACCCCAGTGCTGGTCATATTTCCAGAAGTTGGCTCAAGAAGAAATTGCTCAGAGAAATGTTTCTCTCATTGACCAGGATCCTATTAGTTATCAAGGTGCACCTAAAAATGTTGGAGGGGATCATTTCACATCTTCAACGGTTGGGGGTGACAAGGATTCCCAGCTTGAATATGATGAAGGTGATTATAAAGGCTTGCCTGGAATGGTTGTAGGTGATGATGTTGAAGAGCTCTCAAATTATGGCCCTTCCCAGGTGACGAACCGTTCTCACTATGATGGAAGAAGGGAAAACATGAGAGAACCAGAGTATGAGTATGAGGTATTTCCTTTTGTTACTTCATAAGAATCTGATATTTGGCAAGATAGAAAAGCCTTTCTTCTGAAATGTGTCTCTCTTAATGTAGAATGTCAAGCCTGAAACCAGTAATACTGCTTTACCTCCAGTGGGTCCTTCTGTGGAAGATTTAGATATCAGTACTTTGCAGGTACGTTAATCATATATAAACATGAAATGTATCACATTGTGTTCAGAACTTGAAGATTTCTGCTATAATATGAGACTTCTATTTAGATATCTTTACTTTTGTTTTTGATGCGCTTGTTTTTGATGCGCTTGAGACCAACGGTTCCAAGCGAGTGTGACCCAGAATGGAGAATGCTAATGGAACAGTGTTGGGCACCAAATTCTACAGAGAGGCCAACCTTCACTGCGATTGCAAGTCGCCTGCGTGTCATGTCCGCTGCTGCTGTTGCTGCTGCTAGTCAAAGTCAAACAAAAGTGCAGGGTCACAAAGCATCCAGATAGTTGTCATCATTTAATATTTTTTCTGGCTATTATTCATTCAATTTTCAACTGTGTATTTATTTATTCACATCATGAGTGTCACGGAAATGTTTCACTGTACGATGATCAATTCCTCGCTGGTTTGATTGCTGGCTGTTATGGCATGTTTGGTTGGGTTAGAATGAAATAAAAATAAAATAAATAAATTTTGGTCGGATTGAGGAATCTTGGGTGCTATCACCGAGATAGATTCCATTCAGACAAGTCCAAATGTGCGCATGGTCGACATTATCTTAATGTGTTTTTTTTTAATCCTAATATCTTTTTTATGGGGGAATATGAAAGAAAACAATAAATAAATATAAAGTTCGAGCTTCGTACGAGCTGTGTGTGTTTCGCTTCTCAGAGCGGAGATCTTGTGGAAGGGGGAGCGATGGAGTCAGCGTTCAAGGCAGATATAGTGAGAGGGAAGGTGGCTTTGATTACTGGAGGTGGGTCAGGAATTGGGTTCGAGATATCCGCCCAATTCGGTAAGCATGGAGCTTCCATTGCAATTATGGGTCGCCGTCAGAAAGTGATCGACTCTGCTGTCTCCGCCCTCCGATCTCTTGGCATTTCGGTGCGCAATCTTCTGTTTCTGTCAAGTGTAAACCAACCGATATATATGCACTTCTTCTTTCTCCCTTTTTTTCATGTATTGATTAATTTACAGGCCATTGGGTTCGAGGGGGATGTCCGGAAGCAGGAAGATGCGACAAGGGTCGTGGAATCGACCTTCAGGCATTTTGATAGCCTTGACATTCTGGTCAATGCTGCTGCCGGCAACTTCCTTGTCTCTGCGGAGGATTTGTCCCCTAATGGTTTTCGAACAGGTGATTCTTTTGGAAACGATTTTGAAGCTGCCTACCACACGAAATTTAGCTATCCATCTAGTGTTTGGAAGCGTGAATTTTGATATTTAACTGAATGAAAAGATTTCAAGTACTTGAGTAAATAAACAAGTGTTATGTAATCCTTACTTCAATATGTATGTTTGTAACCAATCATTTTGTTAACTACAGTTTTGGATATTGATTCGGTTGGTACCTTCACGATGTGCTATGAAGCTCTAAAGTATCTCAAGAAAGGAGGACCTGGAAGGAATTCCTCTGCCGGTGGAACCATCCTTAACATCAGTGCTACTCTGCATTACACCGCTTCTTGGTATCAAATCCATGTTTCATCAGCTAAGGTTTGTCACTTTGTCTTTGGCATCCACTTACATACATACATATATGGATGGATATGTCATTGACATAATGAAATTTTAGGGATTTTGGTTTTAATTCATCAATTTTTTAACAGGCAGCTGTTGACGCCACGACAAGAAACCTGGCTCTGGAGTGGGGCACTGATTATGACATTCGTGTAAACGGGATTGCACCAGGTCCCATTGCTGATACACCTGGTATGAGTAAATTGGCACCTGAGGAGATTTTTAGCCAAGCCAAAGATTATCAGTCTTCTTATAAAATAGGAGACAAATGGGATATTGCTATGGCTGCCCTTTACCTGGCTTCAGATGCAGGTTTCATATCCTTCCTGGCTCATTCATGCACCTGTCTAACTATGAGTTCTTAAGTAGAGAGATGAATATATCTTGTTATGCTTATATAGATTAAGAACGTCAAGATTCTACAAGTACTTGTATGTATGTATCTTTTTCGTGAACATTTTTCCAGCATGGGAACTTACTATTCGAATTGATTTTGAAGGTAATTTCATAAATGGCACCACAATTGTAGTTGATGGCGGGAATTATCTGAAGCAGCCTAGGCATCTACCAAAGGAAGCGGTTAAGCAGCTTTCAAGAGCTATCGAACAGAGGTCTCGAGATTCACTGGTAGGTGTTCCAAGAAGCAAGATGTGATTATGAACATTTATATCATGAAAATTATATGATTCAGGGTCTTGATAGATACTATATACAGATGCTGCAATAGTGTGAAACTTGGCCAATCGAGCGTCCAAAGTAAATACATAATTTAGAAAGTTTGAGTTGCTATCTAAACCTTTCCTTCTTTATATCTTCGTTATAATTTGGAGAGCGGACTGAGGATAAGGATTTGAAGGCCGATTGAAGTGTCATGTCATAAAAATATTCGTCATCATCATCACTAAAATTCATTCCTATTATTTTCGGGCTGGGCTTTCATATCATAAAAATATTGTACAAGTAAATTACAAGCTGTAATATATCAAGACAAATCGTTTTAAAACTGCCATGAAAATGGAGATTACCATTTTTGAAGAGCTCCGTGCGTTTAAAAAATGCGGTGTCTCAACATTACAGAACACTAAGTAAGAAACTCCTTATTCTAAGTAAGAAACTTGCTCTATTTTTATTGTGAGTAGTGTAATCCATTTCTCATTGACGTATGAACCTTTGGGTTTACAACATACTTTCTTTCAACGCTTATAAGATTAGACTTCCTAGTTCCTTTTATCAAGAAACAATTTCAGTAGTTATAACCAAAAAAAAAAAAAGTGGAAAAAAGACGAGAAAATAATAGAGTTGCACTACCCCGGTACTGTTAGAGAATGATTTGGAAATCGAAGGTGAAGCTTGACATGATATGATGAATCCACGTCAGATGATTGCTTCTGCACAAAAACTGCAAGCCCTTTTGCAAAAGCAAAGGAGCCCGTTCCTCCGACCACAGTAAGTTCTTGGGTGTCCTTGTCGGGGGAAACATGCTTGGCCAGCACACTTAGGCTACCCGAATACTGACCAGTGTGAAAGCTGAGATAGATGACATTGAAATCTGAATTAGCAAAGTTTTCGATCGGGATAATGAAGCCCTGTACTTTCCCTGCCACCCGGGAAGTGTTGTCGGGCCCCTCCGTGAGGATATGGTGGAAGATGAACGCTCCCGGCCCAGCATCCGGTTGTGTCGAGGGGTTCATGGTAGAGGCCATACCAATATGGGGTTGTTGGATGTACAGGGAGAGGGCCAGCCCCTGCCCAGCTGATTTTGGGTTATTTTGAGAACGCTTTCTGTGGGATGTTGGTGAAAACAGAGCTAAGAGGACAACAGCTATCAATGCCAAGCACACTGCACTGCAGAATATAATTCTAGGCTTCATCCTACTCCTCACCTTCTAAACTTGTTGCAGCAAGGGTTCACTTTAATACATTTCCTGCCCTGCTCAAGTCAAATGTTCATTCTGTTTTGTGAAAAAAACGTTTAGGCCAACTAATCCACCTTTTGATATACATTCAGGGCTTCTTACCTAGACCACAGTAGTATGTCGCTACCAACTCCACTGTCAAAACCAAGAGGCCCAGCCAAACCAAAAACACTGGCTATATACATACATACATACATGCATGCATGCATGCATGCATGCATACATACATACATGCGTACATATATACATATATATACATATATACATACCTACATATACATACATACATACATACATACATACATACATATACATATATACATACATATATACATCCAAAAGAAACGACTTTTTAAAGCATATTTCAATGTTCATATGCGCCCTATTGCATGGTAATGTACTATTGTATACAGAACTAAGCAAGTGTCTACTGAACCGAATAACACATTATATCAAATGTTACGTACAACATTCCAACATCAATGTATTTTCGGTCATGTTTCACATAAATCCTAAAAAATATGCAGGACTTGGGATCCTCTTGCAAGATGAAGGCGTTTATGCATGGCCTATTCTTCAGACAAAGCAACCTTCATCTCAATCTGCAGCCAGCACGCCTATTGGCTGAAGAGATGAGGGATTGTTTGAAAACACTAAGGCGGACCAAACTATACCCCTGTTATATCTTCCTCGCAACATCTTCTTGGAAATTTACACGAATAACGAAACAAAGAACTGTTAAAGAATTTCTCCTCAACAGAAGCTCTCCATTTGGGAGTGTGAGTAAATGCTGCAGACAAAAGAGCGCCATAGTAAAATGAGGCCTACATGTCCCGACTTACAATATGAATCACTTATGACTCAATTCTGCCAATGATAGAGGACAAAATATCATGGATCTAAGGGAAAAGAAGAAAATATAAATAAAAAGTCCAAAAGCTGAGATGCCCAATCATCTTTTTTGCATACTCCTACACTTCTAGAGTAGTTCTAGCATACTAAGTGTTTACCTGAACTTCCTTCTCAGGTGCTTGTTTGCAAGCTTAAATTGATTAACCTAGAAATGATCTTCTAAGCCTTCATTAACTAGTCCTTTAATATTAAATTAATATGATGAGAACAAGACTAGCACATGAATTGATGCATATTTAGAACCAATTCAAGTTCCCGTTGGTCCGGTTACAAGAGCTCGTGCGAAAAAATTCAAACAAGCACTTAATGAGCTGATTTAAATAACATGGGCTCACGCCCATTCATGGAGACTCATTAAAAGTGATGAATATGATTCTCAAAGATGGTATTCAATAGTTCAAGCTTTGGAGAAGCTTATAATGAAGGAATGAGCTTGTTGAAGAGTTTCAGGCTGATTTATGCCAATATCATTAGAATAAGCTCAAATGATGGATAAAGCCTTCTAACTACTTTTCAAGTATTTATTTGAGTTTAATATCTCTAAATTACATGGTGATATTTTTTTTTTTTGGAAGTTTTGATCAGATTAGAGTAATTAAGCTTTATTTAATTATATGTTTAGTCTTATTGAACTTTATTTAGTTATCTGTTTAGTCTTATTGAGCTTTATTTAATTATCTGTTTAGTTTTCTAAGAATCTCACACTGCTTAGGTTGTGTTTTTTCTACTGAAACTTCCTCTATATAAAGAGAGCTGATTTCTTCTGTAAAGATAAATTAATTATAAAACATTTGAGAGAAAATTCTATATAGTTCTTCTAAAATTTTTTGAACTTATCAGATTTATCTGTGACGTTTATCCCGATTATCAATCTGTTATTCCATCCTAGATTGTGGCATCTTCTACATCCTATTCGAATTTGAGTAGAACGATCTTGGATCATTTAATCACTTATTTGTCATCTTTAAGCATGGTTCGTATCATAATAGCTATCAATTTTAAACCCTAAACCCATGTCATACTTAGATAGGTCAAGCTTGAATCATTAAAAAGTCCATAACTCTCATTTTAGAGTTTTGGGCCGAGTAGGTCAATAAATAACTAAATTTGATTAAAATATATTTTCAGCCAAGTGTCATAGCATGTGTCTTGATTAAGTGACAAGTGTAAAATAAGCCTAGTCATCACAATTAGACCATTTTTGCTCTCCTGCTCAAAATGAATGAAACCATCTTCTACGTCCTCGTATTTTTTCTTCATTTTCATCCATTTGAGCTACTTAGAAGTTAAAAATAGAAACCATACTTTAATTTTCAAGTTTCTAGAAAATTAGTTTAAATGGCCTTATTGCCCTAGAACTCCTAACATCTTAAAAAATCATAAATATCATTCCCGATCTAGTTTTGGAGCATTGAAATTAATCAATTCAAGCTTAGCTTTAGTAAGAGACATTCTTGTCTTTTTACTTGAAATTCTAAGGTTTTTATTATTAAGCAAAATTTAGATCTTGTTTGATGTCTTAATACGTATATTTCTTCAAGATTAACTATAATGATGATGATTATATGTTTAGAACCCTAATTTTAGTACTTATGTGCTAGTTGCATTCTTTAAGTAAAATAAAACTGAAATTTCAAAAAACCAGCAAAATAAGTACTATGAGGTTGCAATTGTACAATCTCAGCATCTGAATATGTAGATAATGCCATAATACTCTCAAAATCATATGATAGTGAGATAACATTGATAGCATTTTAAATGCTAAACATGCCATCTAGCCAAAATGAGGAGGGCTAGTGCATTGCATATTATATTATGGACATTGGTAATGAGATTAGAACTTGAAAGATAGATATGAAGTTTAGTTTAGTAAATTTTTGTTATTTGAATTGCATTGAAAATTTCTGATAATTATATTATCCATCTTTGCATGTTTTGATGTTTAAAACCATAGAAAGATCATCCTACCACTCCTTATGGTGTTTGAACTTATTAGAGCCATTGGAAGCTAAATGTGATTTGATAATTATAGCATATTAGTTTCTAATGATTTTGGAATGAAAAAGAGTTAAATTTGCTATTTTATGACCTTTACTATATTTGCTTGATTTCTGAAAGGTATTTGAATGGAAATGATGATTTCATTATTTAGGTTTTCATATGAAACTTTTATGGCACTGAAATATTGGTCTCACATTTTAAATTTCTTATGAAAATATTTTGGTAAGAGTAAAGTGTTACAGATGTACATCTTAAATTCTACCACCCATTTGATTATATGATATATATAGATTCACTTATAGCTTGATGATTTTGATTATGAGAATAAGTATAAGCTATTTTCTAGATTTTTTTTATTTTTGTTTATGTCTTGCTAATATGTGATGTAAATGAAGAAGAATAGCAATAAAAACTCAAATTTAATTTTAAAGATTATAAAAATATATTAATTAATTTATTATTTTCTTAATAAAATTTAAATTTTAGTATTTTATTTTTTTTCATTCTCTCTATCCATTCATCGAGCTCGAATTCTTACAGAGTTCGGACTTTAGGAAGAACTATGAGATTCCGCCGAGACTGGTCAGACAAAATGTCATGATTTTAACAAAATCTATGATTAGATTTCCGACTTGATGCCTTCTGCAGCAATGAATTAAATACAATATACATACATTTACATAAACACATACCATTACTATGTCGTGAGGATCCACCTGGAAAAACATGAAAAGATCTCGTGTCATTTTATTGTGATAAGGAAATGATTTTAGCATGTAAGCTTGCTGCTTCTAGAATAAACTAAATTAACTTGGAAATTCATTAGAGTATTAGAAAATATAAAATATGTTACGAACTAAATTTAATATGACCGGCACATAACCTTATAGATAAATTTTTTGGTCACGTAAGCCTTTGAGCGTAATTATATAAACTTAATAACACAAATACATATCTAATAAAAATCGAGAATAAATAAAATAAAATACTTTTAACTAATTACTAAGATCTCTGTACAAGTTTAATATGTTCGACGGAGCGACCTATTAGTCTATATGAACTCTATGTATATTTCAAAAGTGGACCACAAAAAAAGTCTCTAACAACTTGATAAGGAGTGGTCAACAAAAAGAAGTACCAACTCCCAACAAGGTATCTCAGATGCCAACTAAGCCCGATCAACTCTCTAGAGAAGGGAAAAACTTTACGAAAGAGTGGTGAGTCGAAACTCAGTGAATAAATATTAAATAGATACATTTTCGGGACAAGTTTCTTTTAAATATGTAAGACCATTGAATAAATACTTGTCAAAGTTTCAAAATAATATACCAACTTCACACTAAGAAAATCTATAACTAAGCCAACAATATAACGTCATCAACAATTCATACCAAGAACACATATAATTCCATATACTAACTGCACCAAAGAACATACAAGAATAAATTGATGACCTAATGCAACTAAAATATCATAATATAATCACATAAGCAATTTACATCATCAAACATGTCGTCAGAGTTAGATATTATATTGCCATATACGGCTATAATAATAATATACCCGTGTGACTCTGCACACGTTATATATATAATAGATCGAGGTGCACCAAGACTATCAACACTGCTAATAGATACAGTTATTCTAATGACTTTCAAACAATCATACAATACACACATTCATATCACATTCATTTTCATAAGCACAAACATATCTATCATCAACCATATAATTCGTTCATAACTTTATTAAGAGCTCATGTATAGGCCATGAAATGTGAATATACTTTACAATCAATATACAACTTAGTTCCTTATACGCTTGTCCCCATATCTTTCAAATAACCCTTTAAACTGAGTTTTTCATGTAATAAATAATAATCAAAAAAATCAAACGAAATATATATTATTTAAACAAATCTTTGTCAACCAAATTCAATCACGTAAATTCAATAAAATCAATCATCATGCATGAAGATTTGAAATATTTTTACGTAATCATGTAATATTTACTCACCGTGTGATACGTCAATATTGTAAGAGAAAGCAATTCAAACAGACTCTGACAGAGAGGTCCTCGACAAACTTATTTCCAAAAAATAAAGAATTTATAATTATAGTTCCGATTGTGAATAATTATAGGATTAAATAAAAAATCTAGATCTACCTCATTCGATGTCATAATACTAGTTAGACAGTATTAAAGCTAACTTACCTTGATCAATCCATCATATTCATAACTTCAATAGTAAAACACAACCTCTTACATCTTTTGTTTAGTTCCACAATACTATAATTACAATAAAATAGCTTGCTAACTCTGTAGTCAAATTCCGGTAATAGTTTGACCAATACCGATATAATTCTTCATAACCACTAATTATCCCAATTCAATTTTTATGAACTGATATTCTACTAATCTAATATTACTTCAATTTTTACTATAATCACTTTCATTTTCCATAATCTATATACAAAACCATTTCTTTCTTTATTTCCCTTAATCATAGTAATATACCCAATCCTTCAGTAGTTCCAAATTATCTCAATTTGATTCCACAAATTTGAGTTCAATATTAATCCATCTACTAAGCTATTAAACGATCAAAAATACTTTTATATAGGTCAAGAATGACAAATTAATAGTTTGAGAATTTATGATTCCCGACTTAATTTGATTTAACAACTCAAATTCACCATTATTTCATCAGTTTCAAACTATCATATATCAGAATTTCTAACATCCAAGCCAAAAAGAGAAATCAAAACTGTTAGAGATTTAAGATTCTTATTTCGAATTCTATAATAGGGGAGGAATGATCTAATTTTTGCAAAATTGAGGAGAGTTTCGAGTTAAGTACGAATAGAATTTGAAGAAGCCACCGTAATTTGAAGATCTTAATCACAAAAATCGAAATCGCAGAAGGTAGGATAGAGAGCGAGAAGGAAAACCAATTTATTTCTTCCTTTTGGTTTGTCTCTGCTCATTGCTACTGCACGATTAAGGAAGGAAGAAGAGGATTTTGAGTTTAAAAATTTATAAGTGACCCCAACCCTCCAATCTTTAACTTTTTAACTAAGTTTTTTTTTTTTTTTTTAAAACCAGGTCTTTATAAAATATTCATTTCCTCCGCATTAATTCTAAAATAAAAAGTTTTCATTCAGTTTCGGTCGGTATGTTTTTTTTTTCTCTCCCCTACTATGTACTATGAAGATGATGGATGGGTGATTAGAGGCCTAGAGTATGATGATGATGTCGCGTGTCCAAATCATGTTTGAGTAGATGATAAGATAGCAAACTGCCATGGAGGGAAACTGAAATCCAGCCATTACAATCCATGCATCCAGCAAACCAGGGAAATATTATATTATTGATTAATTCGATACGAAAAGATCGTTTTACAAAAGAGTGCGCTTATCGAGGGAGATTTAGTTAGTTAGTTAGTTATAGGGATACAAAAGGGAAGGGGGAAGTTTCTCTCCGTATCAAACTCCCGACTCCCCAACAAGGCAACACGATATTTCCTAAGAGAGCGAGAAGAGATATCAACCATGATTGGGAAGCGCAGCTATGCTGGCGGCGGTGGCGGCGGCATTGGCTCTGCTTCAGGCTCAGAAGCAGATGATAACAGAGAGGGAACACTTTTGCCTCACTCCGATGTATCTTCTTGGAGACTCAACCTCGACCAGTTTCGTCTAACCCGCCCAAATGCAAATTCCGATCAGTCTGATGACCGTCCTCAACGCCCCTTCAGTTTCCGTCGTCTTCTTCGCACCCCTAGTAACTCCTTCTTCCCCATTGCTTCTTGGTTCCTTCTCTCTTTTTGTTATGTTGCCATGCTCTTTTTCTCTTTTAGCCCATATATATGTATATTCTTCAGTCTCTCATTATCCTATCGTTTGTGATGCTCGTATTTTTCTCACTTATTTGGCACCTTTGGACCCATTTATTGTTTCATATCCCTTTTCCAAAAATCATAAAAGCGGAGACTTAACAGATTCTGCTCTGCTAAAAAACTTATTTTGGGTTGGGTCATTGGGGCAGGGGCGGGGCCCAACACTTTAGATTATATACGGGGCGGCAAAAGGCATGTCTGGTGGTCCCGATCTCGATCATGTGATCGGTACGAGTACCGGGTCCATACCTTTAGTTGCCTGACCATTACAAGCGTCGCCCAATTTTGTTGCACTAGTAATTTCTGGTATTTTATTCGAGATGATTTTGGTTATATAACTTATAAAAGCAGTTTTCTGATACAATATGTTATTATTTTGCTCATAGGGAAACAAATTAAGGTGGCGGAGTATTACAAGAAACAAAAGAGCCTTCTTGATGGGTACAATGAGATGGAAACCATGGCTGAGTCAGGTTTCTTGCCTGGAACTCTCACTGGGGTAATTCCTTGTCTACTTTGATCACTAACGCATGGTTAAACCTTTTCTTCTCTGTATAATTCTGTCGGGTTTAGAGGAATAACGTAAGGATTTTCCCAATAGTTTCATTTAGCTGTACTTAATCAGTGGACAGTGTATACTTTTCTCAGGATGAAATGAAGCAGCTTGCAAAGAGCGAGAGTCTGGCAATCCATGCATCGAACATTGCTAATGTAGTGCTTTTCGCTGCAAAGATATATGCTTCTGTAGAGAGCAGATCCTTGGCAGTTATTGCCTCCACCTTAGATTCCCTGTTGGATCTCCTGTCAGGGTTTATCTTGTGGTTCACTTCCCATGCCATGAAAAACCCAAATCAGTATCACTATCCCATCGGGAAGAATCGGATGCAGCCAGTGGTAAGTCATCAACTACTAATTGCATGCTCTACATAGTTGATCGAGCATGCTATATACTGATCTGGCTTGCACCTCATCACAGGGGATCATTGTGTTTGCATCTGTAATGGCAACTCTTGGATTACAAATACTTTTAGAGTCTGCTCGGGAACTGGTCACAAAGGTATATATGTCTATAATGTACAATGTATGCTACGTTTCATCTCACTCTTGTTAGAACTAATCTGGCCGTGGTCGAGTGCAGTTGAAGCCTGACACAGATCGGGAGAAGGAGAAGTGGATGATCGGGATTATGGTGTTTGTGACGGTAGTGAAGTTTGTGCTGATGATATACTGTAGAAGGTTCAAGAATGACATAGTAAGAGCGTATGCGCAAGATCATTTCTTCGATGTGATCACCAATTCAGTTGGATTGGCAGCTGCCATTCTTGCCATCCAGTATCACTGGTGGATTGATCCAACGGGGGCCATAGTCATAGCATTATACACGATCAATACGTGGGCAAGGACTGTGATGGAGAATGTGGGGTCCCTGATTGGACGAAGTGCTCCCCCTGATTTCTTGGCGAAGCTAACCTACTTGATATGGAACCATCACAGGGAGATCAAGCACATCGACACGGTGAGAGCATATACATTCGGGTCTCACTACTTTGTGGAGGTGGACATAGTGCTGCCGGAGGACATGCTGTTGAACCAAGCACATAACATTGGGGAGACCCTGCAAGAGAAGTTAGAGCAGCTGCTAGAAGTGGAGAGGGCCTTTGTTCATATCGATTTTGAGTTTACTCACAGGCCTGAACACAAGGCCAAAGTGTGAGGACTGAGGACAAGAGTCTCCTGTTCTGTTTCAGCCTAGTAGTATGATGGTTCATGTTGATGTATATCCCGCTTTTCTTGTTTCTTCCCTCTACAGTCGAGACAGACAGTGAAGTGAAGGGTTTATTATTAAATTAGAGAGTTCTGACCTCTGTAGATTCTTTCTACCCACTACAAGGGCCGTGGAGTTTGTAATTTGAACCTGCTTTCCTATCTTGTATTTACGTATATATTTCTTTGGGAAATGAAGTTAACAATGTTGACATGGTGGATAATGCGTTTCTTTTTTATTTTTTATTTTTATTTTTTTATTTTTTTAAAGTAAGTATATATATATTTACAAACAAATGAAGTTACAGAGGGAGTCTCTCCCAAAATAAAAGAAAAAGAAACTTTAAAAGGCCAAATCGGGAGACAAATCCCAATTATAAGAAAATTAAGAGGCATATTTTAATATGATCATTACAGAGATCACTATCCAACTAACTTAAATCTTGGGTGAAAAAATTCAAAGTAAAATAAATAACCTTCGTACAAAATAAGGTGGTCAAAATAACCTTCGTATGCATGCCAGCCATGTGTGTTATGTGTAAACTATGTACATGTTTATAGGCCCTATGCATTTGGGATTGCGGCCAAGTTCTGAAAGGTTACTGTGGTCATTTCACGAGAAGATTAGGGTTTTGTGAGGAAGCCTCCCTCTCCCCCAATTCTATTATTTAAGCCAAACTAGAGACTCATGGGTTATCCATCTGCCACTCTCTTCCTTCTCTTCCTTCTCTCCCTCTACATTTTACATTTTTTCCTCCTATTCCTATTCTTCTGATTCGAATGGTTTATACGCTTTCGCACCCAAAGTTCTTGAAGATCTGAAGGGCCTGTGATGCCTTTGAATTGTCCGTACCATCTATCATTTTTCTGTGGCCACTTCTCCTCTTCTTGTTTGTTTATTTGTTTTGACTTCATTTTATTCCTTTCATCATCCCCTTAATGTGTGTTTTATCGATCTTAGGGCAGTGATGATCGATTTATATACCATCAAACTATGAAAGCTCAGCCCTTTCGCTTTAGCTTGTTGATGTTAACCATAAATCTATACCCTCTGAGCCTTAATTCTTTTTTTATGTACACGTGATGTTTCTTTTTGCTGTTAAAAGTCAGTAGTTAGAATGGAGAAAGGCAATAAATTAGAGTCTCTGATGCGCTGATATTCAATTGCGTTTTCAGCGCTGTACGTTGCCAAAAGTAACTTGGGGGCTGAGATTCTGGCATATGCCTTCTCCTTAAGGCTTATTATGCATTCAGATGTTCCCACATCTTTCCTGATTATCCCACTTCTACTCTCTACTGACTTGCCAAGATTCATAGTTTATGTTCCGTTTGTTCTTACACAGATCTAATACTGCACTTTATTATCTGATTTATATCATATATTATATTCCAACAGAGTGTTTTATATGAATGAACCGTCTTTGACTTCTCTCCCATGCATGTACATACATATATTTTATGCAAGTTGTATTTATTTTCTATTTTTAGTGCATTACATGTCGTATTGGGTTGATTTTGGAAGCAGATTATGAAACTTTGTGGCGTAGGCGCTCACATCCTCACTGGTGTACGGGGGAATATCAAGGAGTGCTGACTCGATAACTCTGCTTGATTCGCGGTTGTATTACTTTTCTGGGTAGTTTGTGTATAGTGTAGTAGTGTATGTAACAATATGTATTCTTGTAATATCGATATAATTAAAGAAGCGTTTCTTTGAATCCTGTCTTTTACTTCCTTTTAAACCTCTCTTTTACTTCTTAACACCGTGTCCTTTCATTTCTTGCTTAACCGCTATGCGTCGGTCATGAAACAGCAGTAAGCCTATTTCAATCTATTTTACTTGTCCTTTGCTAATTGCATGCATTTTATATCTGTCTTATAACATTGCAATACGATGATAGTTTTCGATCTTGGGACAGCACAAGCAAACAAGCTGAATCCGAAGAAAACTCCCAAGCAGCAGGTAATGAGGTCCTCGATGTAAAACTGCAAACCTTCATTGCAGTGATTACATGTACTCGTAAAGAAATACGAGTCAGAGAGGAAGCCTATCCACAGGCTTCACTGCTGCAACACCAAGAAAGTCAGCTTCAATGTACTTGTCATATGCTACTCTCAACTGTCCTGCACCATATTTTTGGAATTTTAAAATCATCTCCGCACATTCCCTGTCACAAATGAGATGGCAAAATTAAGACACTGTTACATCAAATACCAAAATATTTTGGTAGGATTTTCAAGGACTACCTCATATGAGACACCTCATATCGTGTATGTTTGCCAAGCAGTGGACTCCAACATGGAGTCATTTGCAGGGTACACCTTGCAACATAGATTGCTGACGCACATATCAATGAGGGCCTGAACCTTAAAGCTTCATACTCGACTAAACATAGCTCAATTAGGTAAAATGACAGGTGTTCAAGCTTTGTATTGGACTGAGCAGCTTTGAGGAACCTTAACATGAAGACATAGAGAGTGGGTATATTCAGACGAAATTTCAACTTTTTCAGAATCATCACTTCCATTTCCAGCATTTGATCTCTTGTGTATGGTTTAGCTGAGATGCTAATCAAATCTTCAACCTGCATTTATGGACAGAGAAACATCAGTAGGTACACAAGAGACAAGTAGAAGGTACCATATTAAGACAGAGAATCAATTAAACAAATTTAATTACTCTGGGATGCCAAAAATCTTCATATTTTGATGCCAGTAGCAGTGCTGTAAGACCAACCAACTGCATCTCGTCTTTCTTAACAATTACTTGCGAAACATACCAGTCAAACAATGCCACTGTGAGATATAGGGTTTCATGCATCAAGTCAAATTTTAAGTGTACCTACGACCAGAACATGTTAGCCAACAATATGACAGGGATAGCAACAAATCACAGTAGGTTAGAAAAAGGAGGCATAATAAAGAGATGGTTATTAGAATACATCCACAAGTTAGGTAAGTACTTCAATTAACCAGTTGATCAGTATGCCCCGCATCTGAGGGGAAATGTGTGTCTGCTTCGACATGTAATCTGCCAAAGGTGGAGTCTGTGACTGCAATAATGAACACAAAGCATTGAATGATTTAAGCAGTGCTGCTTGGAGTGAGGAAAATTCTAATGCAGAGACAGTCAAGAATTCAATTTGACTTCAAACAGCTTAAAGCAACAGGTCAGCCGAAGGAAGCTAAACAAGTAGCAACAAGCTAGAGGTGACAAGCAGATGGAAGAACACGTAAAACGTGACAACTATTCAAAAGGAAATTTTTCCACCTCCAAATTGGAAAGACACATAAAAGTAAAGGAAAAAACACAGCTAAAAAACAAATTAATAGAATGAACATGGGTACACATCACCTCTGTAACCCAATAATATTGGTAAATATCATCAACATATTCAGCAACTTCCAGTTGATTGAGCTGATCATCAATACTTGGTAGTTTTTCCTCAAGTAACTGAAAAGTAATAGAATTGTAAGAGAATACTCTAACAGAAAAATGTGGGAGTAGCATACAGTACAGCCCAACCTTTGACCCTGCCATTAATGTTGATGTATAAGATCTTCTTCTAAACTTAATAATTGTATTTGTACTTGGGTTTTGGTTTCTATCAGATGGAACCTCTTGTCGATCAGGTTCATGAGCAACGCTATCAGGAAGAGAGGATGCCACTTCTTCATCATTCCTAGATGATGACACAGAAGCAGTTACTGGTTTGATTATGCCAGATGCAAACTTGGATCTCAAAGTCCTTTTACAGTCGAATGCCTTTACTGTGGTCTTCACAATTCGCTAGATCCCCAATGATGCAAAAGAGGCTCATATTAATCAAATCAATTAAGAAATAGAAGTATAACTGCATGCAGACAATATCACAGCTAAGAAGTGAAAGTAAAACAATTGCCCCCAAACTCCAATACTACTAAGCAGCAGAATCCTAAACAGACCAACATTTTTACGCATACAACTAGTGTTATGGCAAAAATGTCATGTAGTAATTCACAATTTGTTCCTTAGGTAACTTGAAAGAAAAGATGTCATGAAAGATTGTTTTCCATTCAAAATAGATGTCTCAGACTCTGTACTTAGAGGTCAAAACCACGACACAAATGGACATTTGATCAAATAGTATAAGTCAAGTAAATTACCTTGACAGACTTTCTTGACAATGCACGAGCATCCACCTTAGCTTGACCCCTGGGATCCCAAGTCAATACATACGCAAAACAAACATTGAAAATTACATAGCAGTTGATGCAGCATGAGTGCAGGTACTCGAACGTGAAAGTAGAATATAAGAAATAGTGGTTTACAAAATACAAGTAGCCTACTGACTCATGGAAGTGATAAGACTATAATACTAGGTCATGCAGGAGAGGAAGATTTGGGTTTAATTCTTCACTACAACTCACGTCATAATGAAACCATCACTTGTGCGATTCCTCCCGAGATGGCTTCTAGAATTGACTGCTTGTGGTACTGGTTTCTTTCCCACTCTACAACTAACTGAAAAATATATTATTAAAAACCATTCTTGGTCAACCTGATTTTGAGATGAACTTGCTAAGCTATGGATATAAATCAGCGCAGTTTACCAGGATCAGCTCTTTCTTTCACTTTTTCAGAAATTTCCTACAATAAAAGAACAGTAAATTAAGAGCAAGCCATAATGAATTAAGAACAAATTGCAATCAAAAGAACTTCAAACAGAAAAGGGAAGGAAAAACAGCCTTGGTAAATTAAACCTTTGGGTTAGTTGCACTTGATTGGTTCGCCTTCTTTAACACTGGCAAAGACATCCTAGGCCTAGCAGTAGTGAAACATAATGGATATTATATAAGCAGAATACATACATCACACTGATAACAATTATACCAAGAATATATCACATATACCTTGCCGGTATAAGAGAGATCTTTGCAGTCCTCCTGTGAAGTAAAAAATAAATAATAAAATTAAAAAGTTCAAGTCCAAGAGATCTGAGTAAGAAAAGACAATCCCAAAATATTTAGCTCCAATATTAGCAAAATTACAAACCTAAAGTAAATATATGTATATATGGTTAAGTGACTATTGCAGTGAGTTGCACGGAGCTTCCAATTGCGATGATAGATTCACAACTAGGGCCATTGCCCTTAGCTTTTTTATCATAGAAGAGCTCTTCAGGATCTTATTTGGTTCAAATATACTACTACCTGGCCCCACAGAACTCCAATTATCTTGATAACAGAAACTATAGGAGTCTGAATTCAGTGCAGTTTGAGTAGCCCAGAGGTATTTTTACGTTTCTATGATTCTTACTCTTAGCATTGTCTATGAAGTAGAACACAGTTTCGAGCTCAATTGAGCTAACCCATATTGAGAAGATTATGGAAAGCTCATGGAGCTCAGAAGCTACCTTGATTGAGGTTCTAGTTGTCTAGATGTTTTCTTGGGTAGACTAGATTATGCTCTTATTTGTGTGACAACATACTAAAAATCAAAAAGATATTCAAAAATTGTCTTCGACGGATGTTGTCCTCCATTATATGCAGAAAGAACCTAGCCACATATAAGACCATGGGCCACTTTTTCAGGATTTCCTAGTAATTATTAAATCAGAACTACCAGTGACTAAGTAACCAACTTTTTGCAAATATTAAATAACTTCAGGAAGAAGAAGTAAATAATGAAAAATAAAAAAGGAAATAACATCACTTCACCCCCTCCCAACGAGGTTGTTAGAATAGAAAAGACACTTACGCAGGTTTGGAGGCATCATGCAATATCTTCATTGAAGATTTGGCCTGCATATTGCTGACATCAGCCAATGCTTTCCTCCCAATATTTCTAGATCCTATAAAATAATATGTAGTGCTTAATATGTTATCAACACAAAAGCCAATTTGCAATAAGCAAGCCTCAATATATCTTACCTGAGTCACCATTTTTGTCTTTGCACTTCTCCATACATTTCAATCCACTCTTTACACATTGTAGCGCATATACAGTAGTTAGCATCCATGTATATATATATATATATATATGGCAGCTTCGAAGATATTATAAACTATTTTCCCCTCCATCAATAATACTTTCAAGCACCTAGGATAATGGATTAAAGTTAGTTTACCTTTTGACGGCTTGCACAACCCACGGTTGACTCTTTCTTAATGGTTGTAGGTTTTCTTCAAAGAAAAAAAAAATAACAGAGAGAGAGAGGAAGGGATAAGAAACTGCATGGAATAGAATAAACACAGAATGTTTGTTACCGTTTTAATTGCAGTCATAGACAGAGAGAAGGACTTTACATTTTACATCTCCAAGAGTGAAGATCAACCATCACGGACACCAATTAAATCAACAAAATATGACTAAACAGGCTACCAATATAATTACCACGGAACATTTGTTTTGATTACCAAGGTAAAATTGATTACAAGAAGCACAAGAAACCAAAATGAATAGGAAGAACTAAATATCCTTTCATCGTCTCCTTTTCAGCTTTAAAGTTTGATTTCTCTTCGAATGGTCTGTGATTACTGTCAATTATGTGGCTGACAATTCCTTGAATTCGCATATAGCAGAAGAAAAAATATGCACATTCCATCCAAATGAAGAAGAAAAACAGCTTTCAGATAGCAACGCTGATGACAAAAATTCTAGAGACTATATTAAATCATACGGCACTTACGAGCAACTGGCATCATCTTTGATCTTTTCAATTTCTGAGTAAATCTTAAGATTCTGAACTCCTCCCACTATATAAAAGAAAGTCAAGACGAGTTAATTTGATATCCAATTATATATTTTAAAAAATGAGGAAAAAGAAAAATTAGTGTACCACTCTTGCGACAGGAATTAACATCAGTTGCCCGATTCAGTCGTAGACCAAACTTCGCCTAGAAAATTTACAAGAAGTAGTCATTGCACTACGAGAAACCTGGAAAACTATAAAAGAATCAAGAAAGAGAGAAAATGGGATTCTATGTACCTTGGAAGTCACCATATTTGTTCTTTGTTGCTGACGTAAATTCTATGTGCGGTGAGACTCCCTAGAAATCATCCACTGGAATTGTTCTTATCTAACTTAAAATTGAAAAAAAAAAAAAAAAAAAGAAGGATGAACCGAAGATTCATTTACGCATAAATATATTATCAAGGTTTCATCTCTGACTAAACCATCTCTCGGTGAAGAAACAAAATCGGGGCTTTTGCCTTTTAAAAAAAGTACAAATGGAAACTAGATTTTGTCTTCTTTCCTGAAGAATTAACGTTTAAAACCACAGATGAAGGAAATGATTTCTGGGATTTGAACTGTAAACATTGAAGAGAGGAAGAAAAAAAAAAGTGTCAAAGAAGAAAATAGGGTTTTCAATGAGAAATGTACCTTAAGAAACACATTCATGAAATATTTCGCCAACTATAAAATCAAATGCTAGCCTCTGAAGTAGATCTCCGATTAAGACACCTGAAAACTTATCCTTCCCTTTTCTTCTATAGCTGAAGACAATGCGAATGTCTTCTACAGTTGAAGAAGAGGAAGAAAAACGAAAACGAAAACGTTGAAGGCGGCGAAATTGAAAGTAGTATTACTGTGATTTGAAATAAAGCAATTTGACGTTTTTGCCCTCATTGTTAAAGGGGATTAAAAATTAAAATAAAGCGTGTAGAACCTGGCCCATGCAGGTCTCGAACCTCCGACCTTCGCGTTATTAGCACGACGCTCTAACCAACTGAGCTAATAGGCCACTTCGTTGAAGCTAATTATAGAATAAAAATAAGTTAAATGATACGTGATCTATTGTTCCTCTTCTAAAGTTACTTATTAATTATTAGCTCAGTTGATTTTTTAAGCAAATGGAAATTGAGAAAACCTGTGACTAAAGCATACATGTATGATAATAGTGTAGAAAACTAAAAAGTTATGGATTTTAAGTACCTCCGCAGCAGATGAGAGTAGAAAAATTTAATAAAATTGAATTTTAAAATACGTCGTGGATATGATGAACAACTTAACATTGTACACAAAAATAAGGTGAAAATGAGTAGATGCAAGATTGGAAGCTTTATGATGTCATTTAAAAGCGGAAAACGAACAAAGGTGTTTGCATGTCGACATACTGTCTACACCACGTTAAATTAATTACTAATTAAATTAAAAACTCATTCCCATCTTCGCATCATATCATTCATCTTTACCAGTCCGCTTTATAGGAGGTAGAGATAGTGATCGGATCACTACGGTTTTTCCATTTTTTTACTTAACTAGTACAATATACATAGACATAGTAATAAATTATGTCCAGCAGCTGGTTCGGGTTGAAATCTAAGCCATGCGTTCTGATCATCTTATGAACTTAGTCGAGACATGGCTGACATGCATTCGTGCAACCTAGTACTGTTTTAAGGCAGTTTAATTTGTCCAATTAAGGAAGACCAATGAAATCTCTGTCCACTTTCTCTGTCTCTGTCTATCTCTCTATCTCTCTGATCTCTGTTGTTTTTATATCTATATATTTCATGTCTTCCTTCTTTCTCACTTTATTCATGTACGTATCGATGCGATGCCTAGGCTCTCCTTGAATGCCAGCCATTGATTGAATTTCAAAGGGAGGACCAGGACCAACGTCCATTCATTCCATTGCCCACTCTCTTCTTTTCTTTACATTAATTACTAATTACAGAAAAACGCCGTCCTCCCATCTTACCAATATCTTATATATGTATATAAAACCCCACTGCAAGAACTCCGAAAAATCTCACGCTGACAAAATATCTTAAAATTTAAGCATCACGGCGCTGCTCATAAACTGATTCCTTTTTTTCTTCTTCTTCCTCTTCCTCTCCCTCCCCCACCCCCTCCTATCGGAAGATCGATCATCATGACTTGCAGTATTCATTCTTGCTCCCGCAAGCACATGTTAAATACAATAAAAACACTCGCCCTTGTTATTGTTCTCATCCAATATACACAAATAGTGGCCTCCGGCGAGTGTACCCCGGAGCCCGATGAGCTCACAGGTAATGACGATGAGAAGAGGGAAGCGCTCAGATACAAGGCGGGGTCAATTGGATCCATCCTAATAGCGGGTGCGGTGGGGGTGAGCCTTCCCCTGCTGGGCAACAAGGTCCCTGCTCTAAGCCCAGAAAATGACATGTTCTTCATGATAAAGGCTTTTGCAGCGGGGGTCATCCTCTCAACTGCATTTGTACACATACTACCCGATGCATTTGACAAGTTGAGCTCGCCCTGCCTAAGTGCTAACCCTTGGGGGGATTTCCCTTTTGCAGGGTTTGTGGCCATGCTCTCCTCCATCGCTACCTTGATGATGGACACCATTGCTACAGGATTTTATAAGAGGCAGCACTATGCTACTAGTAGTAGTGCTAGTACTGCTACTGATCATCGTCGTAACAATAAGTCCAAGACTAGGCAGCAGGTAATTCGAGTGGATATCGAAGAATTAGGCGGAGCCCATCAAGATGATGAGCACCCAGGTCATGTGCATGTGCATACACATACCACGCATGGCCATGCCCATGGATCTGCAGCCGATCTCACTCTGCCGGAGCTCATCCGCCATCGCATTATATCCCAAGTAAGTCTCGGTGCATCATGAATTAATCTGATATACATATGAATGAATGGAATTGGTGATTATGTCGTCAACATAATTTATTAGATCGAACGTGGTTGCTCTGAATTCACTTCAGGTACTGGAGTTAGGAATAGTAGTGCATTCAGTAATAATAGGAATATCATTGGGTGCCTCAGAGAGCCTAGGGACAATAAAGCCACTCATGGTAGCCCTCTCCTTCCACCAGTTCTTTGAGGGTATGGGACTTGGGGGCTGCATCTGTCAGGTGACTTGATAATCTAATCATGATTGTTGTGTATCCAATCTGTCATCAATTAACTTAATTACCCTCTAATGGTTGGTGCATGGGCAGGCGCAATTCAAGTCCCGGTCGGCGGCAATGATGGCAACCTTCTTCTCCCTGACAACCCCTCTGGGAATCGCAGTTGGGATAGGGATATGCAACGTCTACACAGACAACAGCCCAACCGCAATAGTAGTAGAAGGGATATTGAATTCAGCTTCGGCGGGGATATTGATCTACATGGCCCTTGTTGACCTTCTAGCCGCCGATTTCATGAACCCGAGGATGCAGACCAATCTCAGGCTTCAGATTGGATCTAATGTTTCTCTTCTTTTGGGGGCTGCCTGCATGTCTCTCCTAGCCAAATGGGCTTGATCCATTCATTATGTTTCTAATTTTGTTTCTCTTGTTAATGTACGCAATCCATGACACCTAAAACACTAACACCGTGATGATATAATGGATGAACAAAAAAACCGCAGGGCATTCCAACTCACCAAGGGGAGTGGAGTGGCCTTTGTGAGTTGCTATTTCTAAAGTTGCTGCCATTTTTCCATATGATACGATCAATTGCCAGCATCCATCCATCTGCAATTACCATGTTTTTTGCTCGACCTGTGTCTTGATATTTTGATACCTTTGCCTATCACGTGAATCGTGATATTTACAGAAGTGAGTCCGTCTTCTAGGCGTGTGGGGATTTGATATATGCCATAGGGTCGATGACTTTCGATCCCACCCGCAACGACAAAAAAAAAAAGAAAAAAAAAAGGGTTTGAAAGCGACTGCCAGGAACAAGGTTCCATGAATCAAAGATGTTAGAGCACAACAAGTGATCGCATGGCATCAACCTTTTTCATCTTAAGGAAATTGCTTCTGGTCTTGTAAGTGCCTCGCCACAATTCCCCCGTCTTTATTTACGTAAATGACAAAAAGAAGAAATAAAGAGAAGAAGTATCTTAAGGAAAGTAGAGTCAACCATTATATCAAATCAGGAGATTCCACTAATTAGGACAATCAACATTTGTCAAATCTTTATTTATTTGTTTTTATTTATATAGGACTCTAAATTGGAATTAACAGCAGCGTATATGCTTTGATTTAGTCATTGTATTGTGTATGTGTATACATTCTCTTTTTGCTATCAATAAAATAAGTAGATAATTTCACTTATTTTTTTCATGATATCACACGCTCCTGATTTCTCTTTTACATAAAACATATTGCCCACCTTCTTTTAGCCAACATCTATGGCAGGAAAAGGTGATACTCAAAGCTCAGTTAAGCTTGAAGCTAACAAATTTGACAACCCAACTGATCCATCCGGTCCGAACAAGACAAAAGAAGATGTAGTCATCATTGTTTAGAGATCAAAAACAGAGTGAGCAATTGAAATGAATAGATAGAATCAAACAAAGTGCATGCATGAATCATGACTCACGAATGGTGTATGTATGCTGGACCGGACTGGAAAAACATACATGCAAATTAAATTATGTGGACTGGTAAAAGAACAAACATGTCCGATAATTGCATGACCTTACCTACCATCTTTTCTCAAGTCATCATCATCACATCAATTATCTTATAATTCATCATATCCTAGCGTGGCGATATGTGGTTTGGAAGAGAGAGAGGCAGAGACATTGGTCTGTGATTTTCATGGTGCTATTTTGAGGTCACCATCTTTCTTCCCCTACTTCATGCTGGTTTCCTTTGAAGGTGGTATCATTTTCAGAGCATTCTTCCTGCTGTTATCTTGCTCCTTTTCTCTGGGCCTTGGACTATACGCTTAAAATGAGGGTTATGATACTGATATCATTTTGTGGACTAAAGATAAAGGATATGGAGAATGTGGGTAGAGCTGTGTTGCCTATGTTTTATCTTGAAAATCTTAACCTTAAAGTGTTTCAGGTTTTAGGTTCAACAGGGAAGAGGGTTGTTTTCACAAGTGTTCCTAGTGTTACGGTTGAAGGGATTATCTGGCTGTTAATGATGTCATAGGGACTGAGTTGGAAACTCTAGGAAGTTGTTTTACTGGGTTCTTGACTAGGAATAATGGTTTTGTTTTGGTTTTGTTTGTTTGTTTGTTTGTTTGTTTTTTGGCCAAATAAGAATAATGATTTAATTGTGAAGCACAAAGCTGTTAAGGAATATTTTGGAGACAAAACGCCTGATATTTGCATAGGAACCCTCACCCTCCATGACCACCTCTTCCTCTCCCTTTGCAAGGCACATTACCTGTAAATATATATATATATATATGTGTGTTAAATCAATTACATATTATATATATATATATAGTTAATCAATCTATTATTAGCTGTTTATTATTACATAACACGATCACATGCATGCTTCGAATGCTTGTTATTTACTAGTATTATGATATCTTAATTTTGCTTATATGGGCATCATACATGTATATATATGGGATAGATTCTATTGACAGGTTTTTTAACACATTATTTTACATTTTTTTTTTAGTTTGTTGGATGAACATTAATCTAACGGTCAATATCATTTAATAATTATGTAATGATTTCAACATTCAATAAATATCGAATGATATCTGTAAACCCCAAAATTTTAAGAGTATAACAAAAGAAATAAAATGGGTCTTTTAGGTAATTTTTAATTCCCTACAATGCATAGTATAATAAATGAATAAGAAGGGAGAATTCTTAGAAATTATTAAAGTTAGAAGGACTTTAATTTAATTTAAATAAATAAATAAATTAGAATAATTAAATGATGCCATCTTAATTTTAACATTAGTCATCACTTAAAAGCCACTAAGTCAATTTTCATGCTTAATCATCACAATAACTTCTTAATCATCAATACATGTGTCATGATAAGGGGATTTGAATTGCACTATATAAACCCCATTTAATGCTTACGGAAAAAGTATGAAGAGAGAAGAGAAAGGAAAGAGAAGAGGAGGGAGGAAAAAAGAAATAAAGAAAAGTAGAGGGAAGGTAAATTTATAGAATACTCTAATTTTTATGGAATACTTTGAAATTTTAGATCATTAATAAAGTAAGTCGGAATTGGGTTATGCCTAGATTCTAATAAAGTGATAATCTCTTTACAATATAATTAGTTTTATGTATGATCAAGTATGTTGAATGTGTTGTATATGTGTATGTTTATGCTTTGAATATGTATAAATGAATATGAAGATAATGGTAAATTGGTTAATCTCTAGGTTACTGAGTTTAATATATGATGATGATGAACATGATATTATTGATTGACTATATTGCATACGCATGAGCATTTCATATAATATGTAGGCATGCATATGAAAATTGTGATGAGTAATAGGTTTTAAAAAATATTATAAGACGATAGTATTTGAGATATCATCGTGTAAAGTTAAAGTTAAATGTTGTAAGACGGGTAGTATATGAGATATCATCATATAAAATTAAAATTAAAATGATATAAGTCGATCGTATGTTTAAAGTTAAATCTATTACTCATCACCACTTGGCTCCTTACAGAACAAGGCACATACACAAAATGCTTAAGGCATTTACGACACGCATGAAAATAATTACTTTCGGGAGAAGTTTGAAATGCTTATAATGACAATGCTTATGTTGAGTTTATGATGAAATTTGTATTGCTTATTACGACTGTCTTTACATGTTCATGATATGTGTGCCTATAATGTTTATATTTTGTTTGTTCTATAATGTAGTAGTTTAGGTATGTTTATTACTTACTGAGTTTTATAGTTTATTTTGAGTTTTTCATGTTGTAGATAAATAAAAGGTTAAAACAATCATTTTCGAAAAGTGATTCGTGAAGTTGAAGTCGGTGTATGTTGTACTTATGAGGCCGACCTGTGAATATACTAATAAGTTTATACATATATTTTGAGGGTACTTAGTGAGTTGTAAAATAAATTAATATAAAAATTTAAATGATGTATGATGTTAACCTCTAAACTAATGATAATAGTTAATATATTTTTACTTAAGTAAATAATATGAAATCGGGATGGTATAATATTAATATTTAATAATTATAAATAATTATTGATCATTAAATTAGTTTTAATCTAATAGATTAAAAATTATGTAACATAATATGTAAAAACAAGGAGGAAGTGGTAAAACCAGTCAGAGCTTAGTGGTGTCAAGAGAAAGATATTCATAGTCATTATTTCAATCATCTAACATGTGTTTAATGCATCGACGTGAAAAATGTTGCATTTATCAAAAACAATTCTGACATGCATTTGTACTGCAACTATTATTTATCATTATTTGCTATATCGTATTTGTATCCAAGGTGCGACATTGATCATACAAAATTGGTGCGACATTGATGAGACTTGTATCCAAGGAATGAAAGCTGATGACTTTTTACTCTTCCATCTTCAAGGAACTTACTTCATCGTCAAATTCTTTGTTAACAACAACAGCTGCTGTTCATCTCCACGAGAAGACAAAAACACTCAACCAAAAAAAAAAAAAGAAAAAAAAGAAAAAAAAGAAAAGAAATAGTCTATACGAATTGGCTTATGTCAGAACGATCTACGATGTCTTCGATGATTTAAGAGCTACACATAATTTGTAAAATATCAACACAAATTACAAGACAAAAAAGATGATAATAAAAAAAAAGTAAAGAAAATTACCTTGGAGGAAGAGAGGATGCTCTGTCTCTTACATTTCAAAATCACACAGGTTGAGGAGATCCATGACTATCTTCCTCTGAACATTTAGAGTAATTGAGAACTCTAGTAATCCATTCCTCCGATGATTGAGCTTGTGTAACTTGCTTTCTGACATGATTAATTTCTCTTGGAATATCTTGTTAGTATATTTCCGAACATTTGCAGATATATTCTTTGGAAATGTGTTTGACGAGTTTGTGTTTTATTATTAAAACATGTGATTTATTTTGTTGCATGTTATGAGAAATTGTGGTAGTAGCTTTTTCATACATGAATCTTGTTTGATTTTAAGACGGGTGTTTAGAGGCTGCGTGGGGTAAGAAAAATCTCAAGAATTTGTGACATAGAAAGAGTAAAAGTTCAATCCAGGACAGAATGATCATTCAGTATCACAAATGAAGAATGATAATTTCGTAAATCCTTGTAGGTATAAACTACGTCATACTGAAAAGTATTGTGCTGACTGAATATTATTGTCAAGGTTTCATGTATTTCACAAAGCGGTGTGCCAGTCATTGCTGATGGCAGGATTTCAAATTCTGGACATATTGTCACAGGTGGAACTTGGAAGGTGGGGTCCATGGGCTTCTTTCTTGTGAGAAGAAATCATTTTGATATTTTAGGAGAGGGCTGCATGTGATCAATCTATTCTGTCTTTTTCTTTGCCTCCCAATTCTCCATGTCTCTTGTACCAACCCCTGTTAAATAAGAAGGAAGAAAGAAAGCTCTCTGTGTTTCTTCAGAGAATATAATTCCCACAGTAATAAATCCAACATTGGTACACTATGAACATTCTGAACATTGAAAACGGGAAAAAACACTAGTAACAAATAAAGATGGTCTGCCATTCCAGACTTACTAAGTTAAAATGTGAATAAACATTTGCCCATTGATTCCCAAGAAATGTTGAAGAGTTTTTCTATCATTGTTTTAGGGCTAACATGTGACTATCGGAAGGTTATGAATGACCCACCCATAACCACTCCTTTTTAAGCTTTCCATTTCATTCTCGCGACATGAGTTGGTTCAATACTAAGGGATCTTCAAACAATGCATTTGCCATATTCATCATCCCCATCGAAGTAAAACCATCATCCCTTGTATAGAACAGCTCCAAAATCCTGCTCATTTTCCAAAACATATCCTTGCAATCCCTTGGAACTGTGCTGCCCTTTTCTTGCAAAACCATTCTCATCAGTTCTCTCCTTGCATGTTGGATATGACGTTTCACTTGTTCAGTGGCCTCTTCTTCTGAGATAATAAGACCTCCACCCTTATTCATGTGTAAGGTTATGGCATTCAACTTCCCTTCCTTGGACTCTCTCTGCAAACACGACCAATACGAGATATTCTATATGATAATAAAACAAACAAATAGCACAGTTCCAGAAATAGAAACTTACCTCAAAACTCTGGATATCATTGAGAAGCCGGCCGCAAGTGCTCATCAACATAAAGAGATGGTGGTATTCAGTATTACCAACAACCTCCACTGAAAGCTTAGGCCCAACGAAATAGAGAGCTGGCAGGACAATAGGGCCCAATGCAAAGGATACATAACCATTTCTTATATATTCATCGAGTCCCGGCACTTCCTTGTTTCTTGCCCACTTAGCTTCCTTGAGCATGGACTTGAGCAATTCCAACCACTATCAATATCATCCAAAAGTAAGTGCATATACATACGACAAATGCATATGAAAGTCTCGAGAATGCTTTTGATATTTAGTAATAAAAATAAAACATAAAGAACTGTGAGGTGAAACAATAAAAATCATTTCATCTTACTACGCCAACTATGTGACTTGTGACACTGCGTCCCTGCAATGCACTTGCTTTGTTTCCAATCTCAGACACCGTGCTGTAAAGTGCTAAAAATAGAATCTCAACTGCCTCTGAACAATAATTCATGCTTCCATTTACATTCCACCTGGGGATTCATTTCGCATTCCTGTTAAAGAGTGAAAACTACTAGCACTAGAAGATACCTAATGGTCAGCTGATGGAAGGATAATGGTCTAACGGCAATGAAAAATAAACTGGAAAATACCTCTCTACCAGTTCTATAAGGTTTTCCAATTCCTCCTCAGACCCTCCAACATCAAAGAAATCATCAATTGCTGTTGTAAGAACACCATTTTTGGCCCATGACAAGCGGGCATCACAAAGTTCAGGAGAGAAAAAGGTTGCTCCAGCAGAAAAGTAACAGTAGGTCTGCTTCTGTCTGGCAAAGTTAAGCTGGTCCAATCTGCAATCTGCAACCCACCTGTTTATCACAAACTTGATAATTAGAACCAGATTCACCAAGATGACCTAATTTCTCTCATATCTTAGCCAACGTGTATCAAGCCTACGTGAAAGGGCCAAACAATATATAGAACCTCTATCTTTGCACCATCATTATCGATAAAAACAATTGTGTTGTAAAAAAAAAAGGTATATAATACACCTTGCAAGTTGTTTAAGCTCCTTGCGATGATGAGATTGGCAGATGTTGAAGTCTTCCACTGCTAGATTTACTATATCTTCATGGCCGAAATTTCTACAACTGGAATAGGAGTGATTGCCAATGAATTTATCAAAGAAATTCACTCCAAACAAAAATAAAAAAGAAAAGAAAAAAATACTGAGGAAGTAAAACGAAGAAAGTGAGAAAGATTCTGGGCAGATGCATACCTATATGAAGTTTTCAGAATCCTTGTATCAGTTATGCTGTAGCATTCAATAGCTCTTCTGTTTGATAATCGCTCCAAAGTTGACTTATAGGGAAACTTAAGAGCATCACTTATCTGGATGATCAGCAGGTTTCAGTTATGGATCAGAAAACTAAATCAGCATCTCAGTGTATATCAGGGACTGACTTTAATCTGGAACATACCTCTTGCTCAATGCGTTTGTCAATTCTATCGGAATGAATTGAATCACCTAATAATCCACTACTCAAGAAATTATATGACCAGGAGTTTAAATTGTCTAGAATAGACTCATCTGGATCTAAGGAAAGTTGAGATGCCTTAAACAATTCTTGTACAGCACCCATGTCCTTCAGATATCCTCCAAGACAAGTGGAAAAGCTATTTTCTTCTAAAAATCGAGTTAATCCATCTGAAGAACAGGGCAAAGTTATATTAGGTAGACCTATCTATGTTCGACATATATATGATCCATGAGTCCATAGATAAATAAAGGAACCTGAAGAAACATCATATCCATTAAGACGTAATATACGAAAGGCCATCGCGCATGTTGTAGGCTCTAAGAATACATCTTCGCCCTCCTGCATCCAGCATCTATTTTTTCCTTCCAAAACTCAATTTCATAGTAAAAACAAATACTTGAACCAAATATATAATCAAAGAGATTAAATTCCTCTTATTCTCAAGAATACCCTTATTTGCTATTTGGAAATACAGATAGCATAATACCTATAGGTCTCGTCCAATACGCGCCTAATTTCCCTCCTGAAATGCCGATCAATTCCCAATCTTTGAAGAGTATCGACCAAATACAGACGAGCATATATATGTATTGGATAAACTGTTGGAACTGGAAATTTATGCATCACAGATTCAATTATTGGAAGAAGACAAACAGAAAACAATAAGCAAACATAGTGAGAGAACATGTCGACAAGCATGAATAGGAGGAACCTGCATTACTAAACTCCTTTAAGAGTGAGCAGAGATAGCTAAGACATCCATCGTTATTTAGGTGAGCAAAAGCAACAGCAGTGGTGGATGGAGAATTGAAAAGTGACCCATTCTTTCTTTGATATTTCATCACCATTTCCCAGTCCTGTAAATTCCCCAGTCCTTCTGAAACGTATGCTAAATACGCTCTCCGTCCCTCTGAGTTGCTTCCACAGCTTCTTGAATTAAGTCAAAATCCAGCAAATGAATTAGGCATAAGCAAAGGAGGAGATTGTTGTCGTCAAAGGCATTATCAGAGGAAATAGAATAATAGGGGGGAAAAATTGTGATACATGTAGATATAAAGAAAAGACAACATGAAAAGAACACCTCGTAAGCTCCAACTCTCTTTTGTGAAGCAAAGCATTCAAAGTTGTCTGTCCTAAGGGGAAACTCAATCCCAAGTTTTGAGCACTTGCAATCATACTGGGAAATATAATATTGAATCCAACTGGAGAAAGTTGCTTCAAATCAGTAGATGAGGCAAGATTGGAGTCAAGAAAATCGAGGCCTGCATGAAGAGGGTGAATAAATTAAAAGGCCTGTGAAGAGGGTTGAGTGCCTCATGTCTAAACTGTTTAATAGAATTGAAGAGTGCTAAGAGTACCCTTGTTTATATGCTCTTGAGCAACACCCCACTGTTTTAGAGCAAGGACAGATGCCAAGGTAGACATGAGAGTGTCCTTGATTAACAAGGGATGAGATGGAGCAAGGCCCCATGAGCCATCACGGCGCTGGTTTTCCAATAACCAGTTTAAGCACTCGGGGAAGAAAGGGACGTCCGGTGAGTTTGGAGAAGCGACCATTGCCACCCAAGCTGTATCATATGCCGATACTGAAAGCTCTACCTTTTCAAACATTTTCTTTATTCTTTCTTTACTTCCCTCGAAGCACTGCAGCAGACAGACATGTCATTTTTGCACTTGTTACAACTTACAAATGAAATTAACAAATGGGAGTGACAAGATAGAAGAGGAACGTTGAGAGTAGCGTACCAGGGCTCCCATTTTAGGTTTAGTTCCCACATCCCGTCCGAGAAATGGGGAAGCTGGTTGAGAGAGAATATATCACGGTAAGAGAAACATATAAAGAATTGTATGCGTGTTAGAAAGTATTGAGCAATTCTCAGTATTCTCAAGAGAAAACAATGTGCCAACAAAGAGGAAAAATTTCCCAGTCGCATAATTGTAAGATGGCAATTGGTTCACTGATATGGGTAACCCATATACTATGGATAAATAAAAGGGCGAAACCGAGTTGAAGAAAATGTGGAAATGGGCATTAAAACCTAAAAAGAAATGAACTTGCAGAGCAGAGCAGAGCAGAAAGTGAAGGAGAGGAAGAAAGGAAACGAACCTGGTGTGGCGGAGGCAGAGCTGGAGGATTGGGAGAGAAACATGGCGGCACAACTCCAGTCTCGGGGGCGTGCACAAGTTCACTAAGAAGAAGTTGAATGAGAAACGGACAAAACATAATTCGTTGGAATATTGGCGTGTCGGAGTCTGAGGGATTCTTAATTTCAACCCCCCCATGGGCCCCACCTCCTTCTGTCACAGCTATGCTCCTCAGTCAGACTCAGAGTCTATGTTTTCTTCTTATTCATCTTCTTCTTCTTCAGTAGTCCGCGCGGATTTGGTGGTTATTTATTTATTTAAATTTTTTTTTCTATAGGATTTTAAGGAGAGATAACAAACGACAACGTTACTACAATCTAATATTTACATGAGATGAGAGAGATTATTCTTTGAAGACCCAGTGCCTTCAATCATCATTGACGCGGAGACAATGACCCAAAACTAAAAGGCAACATACAAATTCAATCAATCGTAGTTCACTACAGTTGTAATTGCCTTTGCTTGGTTGCTATATAAGGTCAAATAATAAATTAATAGCGAGTACACAAGAATACAAGATACAGAGCGAGAATGAATAGAAGCGAAGAGAAGTAGAACAGATGAGCGCATTATGAAATACACCCTCCCTGTCTCAGCGCCCTCCTACTCCTGGTCCTGCATTTGGATTTGGATTTGGATTTGGATTTGGATTTCTGTTCCAAGAAAGGTACGAAGGATCTCCAAGTGGCCTGATAAAATTACACAGCACTACAGCAGTTAGCCACCTAGCTGGGTGCATACTACAGTCTACATATAATATGCATAATGGCAATAAATACATATCCCTTACCTACGCTTGAAAACATATACCACACTGAAGAAGAGTGAGAAAGAGAAGCAAATGGCGGCAATGGTGATATAAGCAATCCCCAGAAAGTCGTTCTTCCCACCAAGCCAGCTGGCGGTGGAAAGCACCAGTTTTTTCTTGCCATTGAAACTGTAAGTGTTGTAGTTGTTCTGCAACCTCACTTGTATCACATCGCCTGCCTCCAGGTCCACCCCTATCTTCCCATACAATTTTCTGAATGTCGGAAGCGCCGCAGGTCGCATCCATACCATCAAATCTTCATCTTCACTCAGCTGCATATATGCATCTTTTAGTAATTAAATCATTACAACAATGCAGAGTGTAACATCTCAATTGAATAGGCCGTGCTTACCGTTTGAAATGTGCAAGTTTGGTAAGTGACAATAGTATTTTAATAAAAAAATATTGATTTTTTAACTCACTAATTCAAAAGTATTGATTCTAATGTCATTAGATTCCTCTCATTATTTATGACTTGATGCAATTGATTTGGAAGCAATTAGTTCAATATTTCTTGACTTATGGCCAAATCTATCTTACCTTGATTTATGGAGTATGTTTTTGTCATGGTCTCTGTTCCTGCCCCATTACGAGTTCAAATGGAATTCCTTAAGTTTCAAGCAAGTTTGAATTGATGGTTTAGACATCAGACTTCAAGCTCCAACCTGAAGAGCTTCATCTCCCTCAAGCTGGTTGCTTTTACCTCAAAGCAAAAGCTATTTTGTGTGTAAACAAGTTTTGTCCTTGTTGTTTTTGTGCGCTTTGGTTGTGCTAAGTACTTATTTGATGTCTATTCATTTTTGTTCCATCTAATCCATGGTGATTAAAGATGTATCAATTTACTTTTATTTTAATTGTAATTGTTCTGATTTGTAATCATCATTCAATCTCATTTATTCCTCTTTCAATCGTTCATAACATAAAGCCAAAGTCTAAACTGCTCAAACTTGAAAATCATCTATGTCTACCAATAGTGTGAACTTACCTTCTCCACCTATTTTCGGTGGAAAAGATTATTATATTTAGAACGACAAAATGCAATATTATCTTATTATATTTGATCTATGGGAAGCTGCTGATGAAGGCTATGAACCTCTTACTGAAGATAAGCACCTAACTGTCAATTAGCTAAGGACAGAAAAGGAGAAGCGATTGAGAAATTTTAGAGCTCTTACTATCATTCAATCTACAATCTCAAATGACATACACACAAGGAATCTTGGCATCAAAAGTGCTAAAGCAGAATGAGATGCACTTCAAGTAGAATTCCATAGGACAAAAAGAGTAAGAGCAGTCAACTTGCTTACTGCAAGAAGAGACTTTGAAGCTTTAAGAATGAGAGATGATGAGCTTGTCAAAGCTTATATAGATAAACTAAATGAGATTGTAAGTCAAATGAGGATATTGGATGATGTGATTAATGAAAGCTCAATCGTGAACAAAGTGTTGGTGAGCTTACAACCTCAAAATTTGACTCAAAGGTAGATGCAATTGAAGAAAGTAAGGATCTCTTAACATTCATTATGAATGAACTCAAGGGTTCAAGCAAAAGAGAAGAGACATCTCGATATATCTGATTCAACCTCAGAGGGAGCTTTCTTTGCAACTTTAGAAAAAGCATTGGAAATGTGAAAACCAAGCAAGTTGTTCCAAGGCACCAACTGTTGTAAACAAAAAGAAAGACCACACTTGCACTATTTACAAGAGAAAATGTCACTTTGAAAAAATTTGCTGGAACAAGGGCAAACCTCAGTGTTCCTATTACAAGAGATTTGGGCATGTAGAGAAAGATTGCAGAAAAAAGAAATATGAAATTGTCAATAAAAGTTCTCAACAAGCAAATCAAGCTAAAAATAAAGAAAATGCCTTCATAGTCTCTCAGTTCAAAAGACCTAAACATAAGCATGAATGGTTGATTGATAGTGGTTGCTCAAACCACATGACCTTCAACAAAGACTTGTTTCTAAGCATAGACATGTCAATAAAAACCAATGTCATAGTTAGCAATGGTGAAGCAAAAGGCATTGTGTTAGTAAAGACATGCAATGGAACAAAAACAATCGAAGATGTTCTATATGTTCCTAATTTGGATCAGAATCTTTTTAGTGTGTGATAGATGATAAAAAGGGGTTGATGTCTCATCTTTCAAGAAGATTATTGTAGAATCCAAGACTAAAAAGGGAAGCTGATTGCTCATATCAGAATCAACAACAACTATTTTTCTCTAAACTAGGAAGAAGGTGATCATAAGGCTATAATGAGCAAAGCTAATGAATCATGACTATGGTGCAGAAGGTATGGTCACTGTGACTTAAAGAAATTAAGCACTCTGAGCTCAAAAGGTCTAGTAAAAGACATTCCTTAGTTGTAAGTTCAAGATGAAGTGTGTGAATGATGTCAATTAGGAAAAATGAAAAAGAAGCCTTTTCCTATTAATCAAGCTAAGAGAGCATCTGAGAAGCTACAAATTGTTCACTTTGATATGTGTGGACCCTTGAAGGTTCTCTCCTTAAATGATAGCAAATTCTTTATGTTATTCATAGATGATCATACAAGGTTTGGCTGAATTTATTGCCTGAAGAGCAAATCTGAAGTGTTTGATCTATTTATAAAATTTTAGGCAATGATTGAAGCATAACCAAAGAAAAAGATCAAGATATTGGGGACCGATAATGGTGGGGAATACACCTCATATGAGTTCAAGCTATTCTGTGATGCACATGACATTGTTCACAAATTAACAATACCTTACTCTCATCAGCAAAATGGTGTGGCTAAACGAAGAAATAGAATTGTAATGGAAATGACTAGTAGTATGTTGTTTGAAAACAAAACTCTCAAAATATTTTGGGCATAAGCATGCTATACATATGTTTATCTATTAAACATACTACCTACCAAGTCAGTGGAAGGGAAAACTCCATATGAAGCATGGACCGGTCACAAGCCATCTGCATCACACCTAAAGGTATTTAGTTCAACTGGCTTTACTAATGTTCCTGATATCAAGAGGAACAAGCTTTTAGAAAAATCATAAAAGTGTATCATAGCAGGCTATAACACTGAAAGCAAAGGATACAAAATCTCCAATCCTAAGTTCAACAAAATAATAGTTTGTCGAGATGTGACCCTTGATGAGCTATCAAGGTTCAACTGGGACAATGCAGATGAAGATAATATAATGCAGATATGTTAGATGAAGAAAATAAGCCTGAAAATCTGAGATTAAGGAGCATTAAGGATGTATATCATATATGCAACTTGGCCATCTTTAAACTGAGGAGCTATGATGAAGCCAAAGGCAATCTAAATTGGGAACAAGTAATGAAGGAGGAGATTTCTATGATCAACAAAAATGAAACTTGGAAGCTAACCTAGAAACCATGAGACAAAAAGGTTATTGGGGTAAAATGGATTTTTAGAGTCAAACTTAATCCAGATGGAACCATTAATAAACACAAAGCTAAACTCATGGTTAAGGGGTATTCTCAATAGGAATGAGTTGATTATGAAGATATTTTTGCTCCTGTTGCAAGAATGGATACAAATAGAATATTGATTGCAATGGCAACCTATAAAGGCTGGAAAATTTCTCATTTTGATGTCAAGTCAGCCTTTCTTAATGTTTATCTTGAAGAAGAGATCTATGTAGATCAACCTGAAGGATTCATCATGAAAGAAATGAAATATCAAGTTTATAGACTTCACAAAGCTCTGTACGGTCTAAAATAAGCAGCAAGAGCTTGGTATGAAAGGATCAATGGTCATCTCATCAAGAAAGGCATCTTAAGGAGTGAGAGTGATCAAACTCTTTACATCACCAAGTCAGGTACATCAATCCTAATTGTGTCTTTATATGTTGATGACTTATTGGTGATTAGAAGTGATTCTAGTCAAGTGAAGGATTTCAAATCTAAGATGAAGATGAAATTTGAAATGATTGACTTAGGCAGCATGAAATATTTCCTTGGGATGGAAATTCATTAACTACCAGATGAAATCTTCATATCTCAAGAGAAATATGAAAATGATTTACTGAAAAAATTCAAGATGGAAAACTCTAAGGCTGTTTCCACTCTATTGATTGTTGGTGAAAATTTGTCTAAATCTGATGGTTCAGAAAGGACAAATTCCACAAGTTTTAGAAGTCTTATTGGAGGGCTCATGTACCTAACAACTATCATAACTGATCTAATGCAAGCTACTTGCTTTCTCTCACGATTTATGCACGAGCTAACTCAACTGCACAATAAAGCAGCTAAAAGGATCCTCAGATATCTTAAAGGTTTAACTTCAAATGGAATCTAGTATGAGAAAGGGAAAATGAATCTTCACAGCCATGTGGGTAGTGATTGAGCTGGCTTAGTTGATTATATGAAGAGTATAAGTGAATTCTATTTTTCACTTGGTTCAGGGGTGTTCTGCTGGAGCTCTAAGAAGCAATATGTTGTTGCTCAATCAACAGCTGAAGCATATTATATTGCTATAGCTTCAGCCACTAATCCAACAACATAGATAAGAAAGATGGTGGTCGATTTGGGATTCTCTCAGAAGGAACCTACAACAATCTACTGTTATAGCCTATCTACTATTGTCATCTTTGAAAATTCAATTCAATGTGGTAAGGTCAAACATATACTAATCAAATTTCATGTGATTAAGGAACTTATCAGGATGGATAAATAATGCTAGAATTTTACAATTCTGAAATTCAAAATGCTTCAATCTTCACTAAGCCTCTCTCAAGTCTCAAGTTTGATTATTTCAAATGCAAATTGGGAATCACTTACAAAACAGTCAGGGAGGAGTGTTTGAAATGTGTATGTATAGTAAGTGACTTTACAAAAGCATTTTAGCCAAAAATGTTGACTTTTTGACTCCATAATCCAAAGGTGTTGACTGTAATGCTATTAACTTCCTCTTATAATTTCTGACTTGATGCAATTAGTTTGGAGGTAATTGGTTCAATATTTCTTAACTTATGACCATATTTATCCTACCTTGCTTTATGGAGTTTGTTTCTGTCATAGTTTCTATTCTTGCCCCATTTTGAGTTCAATTGAAGTTTCTTTAGCTTTAAGCAAGTTTGAATTGATGGTTTAAACATCAAACTTCGAGCTCCAACCTGAAGAGCTTTATCTCCCTCAGTCTTGCTGCTTTTAGCACAAAGCAAAAGTTGTTTTCTGCATAAACAACTTTTGTCTTTGTTGTTGCTTTTGTGTGCTTTAGTTGTGCTAAGTACTCATTTGATGTCTATTCATTTTTGTTCTATCTAATCAATGATGATTAACGATATATTAATTTACTTTCATTTTAATTATAATTGTTCTAATTTGTAATAAAATATTTGCTAAATATTAATATAATGAAAAAACTTGCATAAAGGCAAATAAGCAAATTTATCTGAATTCAAGTTATATTCTATTTTTGCATTCAAACTTCAGTATTCTAACACTTACAGGTTTGGAGCTGTTAAGGCTTGCACCACCTTTAATTAGGACACTACCATTTCCGGCTGGGAGCTGGAAGTTGGTCGAAAAAACATGTTTACCAAACTTATGCTCCCTCTCACTCTCCCATGAGATGCCTGTCTTGTTCACTACCAGCTCCTGCTCGTTCCGTGACAAGCTATACGTATCATTGAATAAACTCCAAGCTATAAGACCACAAGGGACTATTGCCAGTTCCACGTCTTTTGCTCTGTCTAAGGGCTCACAACTTGTTGTTTCGTTAACACTCTTTGGATCTAACAATTGAGGATCGCTTCGGCTCTGCACATACCTGACTTTTAACCATCCGTTATGTACAATAATGACATCAAAATTAGCTTAACTAATTTCAACAGATGACAGGAATATAGTATTGAGTGGAGTATATATATGGTAATGCACCTTCGATGATTTTGGTAGAAGTTGTCCAGCTGATAGTACACATAAATAGGTTGCTTCATATGCTTTGAAACCTTTTGCGAGGAGAAAAAAGAGGAAAGAGAAGGGTCGGTGATGTAGTGAAATCCAGAAGCAGAATCAGATCAGAAGAAAGCTTACTCTCAGTGTCCGGTTGCATGATTTGTTTTCTGGACCTTTGATGTATCCGACCTTATCACTTCTAAATTGCTCTGGTATGCATTCACTTTCGTAGCGGTCGATTATTTCAACGACCTTGCAGGCAGTGTCAGAAAATAAAAAGAAAATCGTTTACATGAAAAAGTTGGTAATAGAAATGGGAAGGCAAGATTCAGGTGGCGACTAATCATATTATATATACTTACATCTTGAGAAGCATGTAGGGCAGCCACTCCGATGCTAACAGAAACAATACTGATAAGCATGAATGCACAAATCACCTGCATGCGCGCACACACATACACACATATGGATATAAAGACATGATTTGATCAGCAATTATTAAAATTAGAAGATCACATATAAATATTTTTACCCGTTTGGGAGTGAGAATTGGCTTCCATGCGGGAAGTTCTTGCTGGGTAAACCTCGAATCTAAAAGAAATGGGCACCATGAGAAAATTAGTAAAATGTGTACACCATATAATCAATCAATATATGAATCGACACGTGGTTAATAGAATTACGTACGTTGGGGTCGTCTCGTAGTCGTAGTACTCCTAAGTTTGGGAGCAGTTGATGAATCATCGGACTCCGGCACAGCGACTGCCGATGTTGTCCACCCCATAGTACAACTCATCGAGCAAGGCAGCGTACTAGCTATCTACCTACTCATTAATTATTAAATTAGTTAATGTCTCTGCTTCTTCTTCTGTAATGTAATACAAACCATAACATGTTGTGTAATTTGTTTTGACTGATTAATTATCTCATCTGTCTTTTTTCCCAGATCCTTCCACACTCCAACAGCCAACAGGTCGTAGTCGCGGAGGCACAGGGCAGGCTGTCCAGACGACAATTCCGATATATACAAAGGGACTGCTATTATTCAATTTTATTAATCACGCACACGCTTGGACTTGGACGCTTGCTCTCGGACTTTTTCTTTTTTTTTCTTTTTATTCCATCGAGTGTTGCTACGACGACGGATCTTCTGTTTTGGGCCAAACAAAACTCATGAGGTTTTCGTTTATAATATTTTTTGTTTGGGCTCAAACTACGAAATCTATGGATACTAACTGGGCTGACGGGTAACCATCTAATCTTAATAACTAGAGTTGTAAAATTGTAATTGCATGCGCAGGTGTTTTATAAACGTCATTTGAGATCGAAATTCTTATTGGGCCTTGGACACAAAAAAGTATCAACTCATTGGGCCTTATGTCATATTGCTTGTTTAGACAATGAGTCACTCATGTTTATATCCAACTTACTCATCACTATTATATGTCAATGGTAATTTTGTACTCATCACTACTATATATACTTATGGATTCTATGGAGGAGGGAACAAAATAGATAGAAAGGCAAGGATAATTAAAATTGTCAAAAAAAATAAGACAATGAGGGATCTGCATACTCAGCTTGTAAAGAATATAATATTCAAAATCTAAAGAGAATAAAATTGTGAACGGGGGAATAAAAAGATGCTTGAAATTTAAGAATTTATTAGCACTGAACCCAACATGGCTACTTTTTTCCCAAACAAAACGAGGTAAAGGTTATTCAACTCAACAACTTCACTTAAGTGTACGAATGGTCGTCTAAGTGGGACCGGGTAAGAGTCAGACATCGATTTTGAAGCACTGGTTGCCCCATAATTAATTATAAAATCTGAAATTCGTATAGTAGTTCTAGAAATGCTGGGGAAGAATCGTGCTTTGCTTGTCAAAGAAGAAAGCATTTATTCTCCATTTTGGATATGGCCCAAATGCTTTTGATGCTTTTGTTTACTTAGTTATTTAAATAACTTGTATAAGTACTAAAGTACGTAATATATATATATATATGTAGTGTAATAGTACAGAGTCTACAGACTAATAGACTAAAGTATGCATGGGAATTGGACAATCTTCAATCCCACAAAAGCGATTCCGACGAGCTTTGATAGCTGGAACGGAAGGTCCCCTGCTCCTGCAGTCATAAAGATACAACTCCACAGACTTAAACTCTTTATACTCTCGGTTCATGATTCAGAATTATTTAGGTGGCTGACTTAAGAGGTATGATAAGTCTTAGATTAAGTGTCTACCACTTATAAAGTCGTGGGATAAAGCTACCGAAGCTGAGGACTCAAGGCTAATGTCCTGAGCATATAACTACATAGCTAGATAGGTTGGACAATGATATGGTCGAAGTTGAGACTGACTAGGGTATTCCAAATCTGAGGCTGAATAGAGATAACATGGCTAAGGAATAATGAATAAGCATAAGGACACTCTCTGACATCTTAGTGTGGAGCATATCTCTACCATGAAAGGAGAAAATATAGTATTGTCACCGATCATGAAGTAGAGAACAATCAGAATCCTGATTAAAGGAAAGAAGACACGTGTAAATGTGTTTAAAGTTTCACACTCATATCAAAAGTATATAAGCTAAAAATATTGGAGAATGAGGTAATCATTTTCTGATACTTTAACCCTCTCTATAAAATACCTCAAATTTTCCTAACTAATTTGATCATCGGAGGGAGGTTAGCCGATCATAACCCCGGCCACTCTTTATTTTGTGTATGTAAGATCGCTGATCTTAGAGTATACTATCAGTTGTGGTTCCCTTTAACCTTGATGGATTTCGGCATGAAAAGTTTTACATACTCAACAATGAACAAAAAAAAAACAATTGGGTCAGTAGTTAAAATATTCTACTCATGTTAATAATACTTCACAATTTAGTTACTGCACTTTTGTGATAACTCTAAAAAACTCTTACACATTCGAAAGTAAGATGAGTTAATGTCTTGAAAATTCGAGGTTTCCTTCATTCTTATATAAACTGAAATCATTAAAATATAGGTAAGAGTTCTAATTTACATTTGAGTTGTAGATATGTATTTGAAAATTTGATTATCCAAGAATTGAATTTGAATTTATTATTACATACATCTCTAGATTGAAAATTAAAGTAGAATTTATAAAGTATAAGATATCAATATGAGATCAAAGTTTATACATTTTAATTAGTTAGTAAGGTTGTACTATCTCATTTAACTGCTTTCATAGTTAGATTAATTTTGTAGCCTAAATATTATAAGGTAAAAAGTCCTTGATGGTTAACACCAATTTCCGAACAGGTTTGTGAAAATGATTGAAATAAAATCCTAAGAAATTAGTCTTAGACTAATAATAAATTAATAATAATATTATTATATTATAATAGTAAAGTGAAAAGATGAAGAGGTGGGGTTCGCCAGCTCACCATTCCCTTTCTCATATTATGTATATTCATTGTCAAAAGAAAGCATACACGTAGTAGGTCTTAACTATGAAGTTAACACCTAAAAATGAAACTTCGTATAGTACATACGATTTCATTTAGCTTCGATGGTTAGTAAATTTTTCATCCCTCTCCTGATCCTATACGAAATTTCAAGCGAAACTCAAGGATTCCTTCCTTTTTCTAAAATCTAGAATCATTGAAAGTGGAAGTAAGAATTCTAATGTAGAGAACATACCACCTTAAGCTCACATGTCGCAATTCTTCTTTTCAGTTGAAGCTTGATTATAGCAGTTAAAAATGATTTGTGGTAAGATTTATCAGTGCTCTTATACTCAAGATCTTTATTTCGTTTATAATAGATCAAATTGTAAGATTTCAAAGAGAAATAACTTATTTCTTTATACTAAGGATCACAAATGCTTATTAGCATACATAGTGCGTGAGAATTATTGACTTATAAGTAAATATGGATGGCTCGACGTACTCGACAGCTCAACGTCTCGATGTCTCGACTTACTTGATGTCTCCAATATGCAAAGTACTTTATGTCTCAACATACTCGATGGCTCGTCACCTCAATGGCTCGACATACTTGACACCTCCAATATGCAAAGTATGCGATAGCTCGACGTACTCAATGCCTCCAATATGCGAAATACTCAACGTACTTGATGCATCAACACCTCGACGCCTCTAATATGCGAATGGCTTGACATATTCAACGTACTCGACTCACTCAATGCCTTAACATACACAACGTACTCGACTCACTCAACGCCTCGATATATTTGACGTACTCGATGCCTTGATGCCTCGATATACTCAACATACTCGACCTCTCCAGTATGCAATGTCCTTGACGTACTCAATATACTTAATGCCTCGATGTACTCGACATCTGTTATATCAACAATAAAGTTGTTTGATACATTAAATTAAATTATGTGTTTTAAGTAAAATTGAGAATCAACCTCTTACTAAGATAAACACATGTTTGAATAGGTTAAGAGCTTGCCCAAAAATAAAGGATTCCAAGAAACTCTCATCAATATAGGACATATGTTAGGTAAGTAAAGTCTCCCCTACAACACAAATATGTTCATTATTTATTCAGCTTGAGATTGATGATATTGTTATGAATGCAATATAGTATGTTGAACATTGAGTTGATAAAACTATATTGCGTGGTATTGTGTTTTTATGTAGCATATTGAAATTGAGTTTATATTACTTGAGTATATATACTTTTTCCAAAAAGTATTGAATGCACAATTAGTTTTCAAGCAAAGACAACAAAGAGAAATGTTATACTTTCAAGCCCGACCTGTGAGAAGACATGAAAGTTTAAGAATGTATTTTTGGGAGTCCATTAAACGTATTTTGAAAAGCTTCTAAAAGCAGTACTTTATTCTATTAACATAGTTATAAATATTATCATGTTTATATATTATATACAAAAATTATATATATAATGTATTATATTTTCATTTAATATCGTTGCCAAGAGAGATTTAAACATAAATTTAGGAAAGTTCAAATTTTTCTGTATTTTACCAAAGGGTTTCCAAGTTAACTAGATAACGCCCCTACTGGTTATGTTAGATTTCATGTAAAGTTATAGTTAAATATCAAAAGTTGATAAACTTTGATATTTTTTGTATGATATGTTTTAGTGTGTTACCGACCTCTCAAAATTATTATAAGATGTGCCTGAGGTACGCATAAAGTGTAAGACGTGCTAAGAATATGCATAAAGTGTAAGACACGCCAGGGGTACGCATTAAGTAGAAGACGTGCTAGGAGCACACACATGAGCACATCGGTACTCACACAGGGCCCAGTTTGTATTGTAATAAAAGTATTATTATTTGTAATTGAAATAAAAATTACTATTCTCTCAAATGTATTTTGATAAGCAATATGGCCAGTATGAGGGGTGTTACAGAGGGGCACGTAAAATGATAATGGCGTGCATAAGTGGTTAAATGCGTCATTCAATGTCCTTTCATAGTTTTCAGATTTGACATATGTTGTTTAGAGCAAGTCATCGTAAAATGTGGTCCAGATGCCATGCGCCCACCACTATTTTAGACTACATGACAATGGGTTAACTTTTGGGGCAAGTCATGTAGGTGCTGACCTGAGGGCCACAACCAGCCTTGGACTAAGTGTCTCTGGCTTACAAAGTTATAGGACAGAGCTACCAAAGCTGAGAAGCTAAGGAATTTAGGCTGATGTTCTTGGACAATGATATTGTCAAAGTTTAGGCTAACTAATGTATTCTTTGTTTGAGGCCGAATACATATAACATAGCTGAGGAATAAAGAGATAAGCATAAAGACACTCTCTAACATCTTAGTGAGGAACATATTTCTGCCATGACACGAAAAAGGTGGCACTCCCACCATCATGGGCAGGGGACCATCAGAACCCTGATCAATGGAAAGAAGACACCTATAAGTGAGTCTAGGTTTCACACTCATATCAGACGTATATAAGCTAAAGATTGCTGGAAGAATAGGGTAATAATTTCTTGACACTTAAACTCTCTCTATAAAATACAACAAAGTTTCCCTAACTGACTTGATCATTAAAGTGGGATTGGCTGACCATAACCCCCTGCCACTTCTTATTTCATGTATATAGACATGTTAATATTGGAGCATACTGTCTGTTGTAGTTCCTTTCAACCCTGATAGATTTCCAAGTTAACACTTTCTTTCATGTTCTCGTCCTTATGTAATTATATGTCTCTCTATCCCAATGCTTGAAATACTTATTTGGCACTCAAGAATTTCATATGAATTCATAAAGATTTTCCTTAATGTTTCATCTAACAACCTGAACCTTATCAAATGTCTAGCTTATCAGAGGAGGAAGAAGAATAAGAGAGAAGAAGCAAAACCTTATAAACATATATGAAAAGATAATGTTGAAGTAAGAAGGAATGAGGATGTGGATTTCATAAGAGCAAAGTGTTTAAGATATTACAATTATAGGTGCACTTAGGCGACAATATGTTCCCAACAAAACAAGAAAAACTTGATTTAGAAAAAGTTTTTAAGAAATTTAAAAAGACGCTTGAAGTAGACTTTAAGGACCAGTTTTAGAAGTTTGGTTAGCTCCCGATGTTGCATTGATGGGATTGGCGTCCTCCTAACTGGTGTTTAGCTTTAGCTCAACAAGTCCATCACCTTGAGCCTATTTCTCAGTCAACTCATTCTAAACTGGGAGATTCTCAGCACCAACAGCCTCAACATTACCACTCTCAGCTACCTTAACCCCGGCCTCATCCCCTAGAGAGTTGTCTTTTAGAAGATTAATGTCATCCACATTTAGATCGGGACTCTTTAGCATAACTATAGTAAAGCATGACATAAACCCTTTTTTGTTGATCTTTATCTTGAGGGAAGAAAAATCCTTAAACTTAAGGTACCTGGTCATGCTGGAATTTCGACCTTCGACTCCTCAAGTTCACCTTGAATGCCCTCGAACTCGGTCAACTACCTTTTGAGGCTCTTCAAATCCTTTACATCAGCTCTCCTAAGGTCGACCTCATCATGATACTTTTTATTAGCTAATTTTTCTTAAGATTCATATCCTTGATCTTCTTAACTGAGAAGGTGTTATTCCTCAACTTTTCATTATCCTTTTTGAGGTGATCCACCTCTTCATACTGATAAGTTTGAATTGAGGCCCTAAGAATAGCCAAAGCAATATGGCACTAAAATGAGACAACGATAAGTTAAAATAAATTTTTTTAATGTAAAGAATTTTAGAAAGTAAAACTAATAGTGGCAAGACTAAAGCAGAGGATCTCTTGGACCTCAGAAAAGGTAGAGAAGCCATTTGAACATTCACTTTTGTCAGCATCAGTTCTGAAGCTTCCCGATTGTATTATCTGAGGGCCCCTTTATTGATCCGAGGTTTGTGGGATGAGCCTGAGCCGATTTGATAGGTTATGTAGGCCATGACAAAAGTGCACCATGAGAGGGAGTTTGAGGGCTGAAGGGGATGTTGTCTTTGTATGCGCTTATCTAACTGAGGTTGAGGAGTTGGCTAAGGTGCTAATCACTAACCCTTTGGAGGAGAAGTTGGTGGAGTGCTGGTGATGCTCACTATTAGCTGCTCTTAAAGAACCTGGTCGCTAACTCTTGGTTTCTTTTGTTAATTAGAAGGGTCATTAGATGAGCTTGGCCTTTTCTCGAAATTTTTGGCCACCCACAGCTCCTCACGACGCCTTTTCTGGTCTTGATATTTCCGATCGGTCAGAGTAGGCACCTCAGCCTTGGAAATTCTCTAAGAAATACAAGAAAATGTGTATTAGTAAGGAGGAGCATATAAGCACAAAAAATGAGAAAAATTAACTAAGTATGAGATTGCTAATGTGTTCCACCATTCTTATGTGGCCTAAGATTAGCATGAGGAATGGTATTTAGGGGGTCCACTTTTAAAGGGAGGTCAACATAGATTAATTTGCATCTGGTTAGACGTTTAGTTGCCAGGATAACTTAAAAATGTCTATCCTTATTCGGTTTGCTCATTATGACTTCCCATATATGTTCGTCGCCCTAAAAAAGACATAGGTCGAAGTTAAGAGTGCACTTTGCTTGGTACTTAGTGCACAAAAAGTAATGGCAGGAGAGACATTACCAATTCTCTGGCAGCACTAACCATTTCTCTTTCTAGTATTTTATTGGCCTAGGAAAGTCCAGTGATGGGCTTATCTTATCTATACTGGCATAGTACCATCTATATGATCCCCGACTCAGGTAGATTAAAGAGTGGAAGAAGAAGGTGCGAGGTGCATACCAAGCCTCTTCATGATATATGATGAACAACCCACGTACTATCTTTAAGGCATTTGGTACCAATTATCCTGTGGGAAGCTTCCATAAATACTGTAGCACTTGAAGGAAATGATGAAGGGGAACTTTGAATCCCCATGCAAACATATCAATATTGATTGTCGTCTCATGCGAGTCATCTACTCCAACTGAAGGTATCCCTTCCCATTCTTTAGGAACTTGTATATTGATTATTAATGGGATATTAATGATCCTCGGTCTTCCTCTTTGACCTAGAGTTAACTTTTACCATCTGATTAGTTGGCTTAGATGAACTTGACAATTAAAAGGGAAGTGGGTCAGCCTCAACTCAGATATCCAAAGTCAGTAAAGATGTGGGTATTTCATACCTATTCCAAAGGCTTCGGGTGACTTAGGGTCTTGATGAGGATTTTAGACTTAAAAGTCAAAATTTTCACTAAGTGTTAGGCGATAACCTTAGGAAGAGGTTTAATCACCTACTATTGGCCAGAAGACTATGGGTTGAACTTAGATAAGAAGTCTTAAAGCTAATATAGATCAAACATAGCATATTTTAAGAATTCGAAAAGCCATGAAAACTTTCATAAAAAGAACATTGAAGAAAAATGCAAAAAAAAAAAAAAAAAAATCAAATAATGCACGTACTTGCTGTATCATACATGATTTAGCAGTAGATCTAGATTTTAAGTAGATGCTTGTGATCAGAGAAGTGACCAGAATGATTTGATCGAAGTAGGATTCCTAGGCAAGCAATTCGGCAAAAAGAGTTAGTGAGAGAGATAGCTTAAGGCTTTTATGTGAGAAGGCAAATAAAAGTTGTCAAAATGGAAAATGAAAGAAGAAGAAGTAGAAGGGGTATGAAGGTTGAGTGTGCTAGCTATAGGGAACAATGTGGTGGCTTGCTATTAGAGGGGTACGTGAAACGATAGTGGCATGCAAGAGTGGTTAAATGCATCATTCCATGTCATTTCATAACTGTCAGATTTGACATGTTTTATTCGAAGTAGGTCATCGTAAAATGTGGTCACATTAATTTTTTTTTTCTTTTCCACTAAGGAATTTGTTTAAAAAATCATTTAAAAACTTTCTTTATGAAAAGAGTTTCTCAAAACATTGGCCATGCCTTAGCTATGTACCAAAATATTTCCAACCATCACTTTTTACCATGTTAAAGCGGAAATTTACAGCACTGCTATAGTCCTGGTACCATTACCTTCGTCACTATCATCGCACTATCTCAGCAAATTATCGAGGTAACTTAATCAATTGCTTACCCTTTATTCCTATAATATAAAACGTAAGACATGAGCTTTCGCTCAGCAAACACAGATATAACTCACAAAACAGTTGTGAATACATATGATATATGAGACAAGTAATATATATAAATCTTAGACTTCATACTCTTCATAAAGATTATCACATGCTCTTTTCTTAATTTCTCTAACATAATCTTATTTATTCTTTTTATCGGGCCTTGCGTACGTACTAGTTGAGCGCTCAACCAATGGAAAGCTGGGGGAGCGACCCAATCTGAACTTAACCATGGTCCTTTCATTTTCATGCCTCGCGCATGCATCATCATAATCCCCTCTTTATTGGGCCTTGCGCCCTTCATTCGAAGGTCGGTATGACACATCTTACTTTATCTCATTCTCTTCTATCTTTATATACCTCTTAATTTATTACATGAAATATGAGGTGAACTTTGCATGATGCTCATAAGTGCATATGTTGTTCATGATGACTATTGCAGGAACATGATCATCTTAGCAGTCAATCAATTCAACCACTCATTAAATTTTAGAAAACATGTTCCATATTGTAGGTAAGATATGTACTTACTTGGATTTCAAGATTTCGTTTGAGGATTATATAGTTCACGAACACTGAGTTCGTTGTCTGCCTATATAATTAAGAAATTAACTTAATTTAATAAAAGCTTAACTTTCTATAAGCTTTCTTATTTAGTTGATTTGTCTCACTAAGCATTTCTCATTTATTTTTAGGAATCTAGTTTCAACTCTTTTCTTCCTTCCCAGACCGAGACCTAATATAATATTTTTTTGTTTGAGTTCCCGGTCCAGACCGAGTTCTCTTTCTTCCTTTTTTGATTTTCTGTTTTGTTTAGTTTCCTTCTTAGATTACAACTAAAACTCAACAATCTTCATTAATCATACTCAACCGGAATATTCTACTTATCAACTTCATATTTTTATTAACCTTCTACTAATACAAAATTTTTTAGCAGTCATTATAGTGTATGCTAATTCATGATGTAAGTAAATCATGTCTAGAACTTAAGGAGGTAGAGGTTAAATACTTACTTCGTTCTTAACTGACTTATCACACTTGTGCCTTGACTATAATCTAGCTTATTCAACCGATTTGTTTCTAAAGGAGAGCAGGGAACAAGATGAGGGAGGTTATTTTATTGTTGAAAAAGGTGGACGTTTACGTAACATGTTTTTTTATATGACCGGATTCAAAATAGTTATTAACCAATATATATATATATATATATATATATATATATTTTGCTTTAAAATGTGGCACTCCTATTTAACTAGACGCTTATCTCAAGCGAGAGATCTCTTACTAGTTAAGTGATTCTTTAATGCATGGCCAATCCTTATTTAATATTTTACTAATATGTACATGTGTACCTATATATGTCGATTTATGTATATATATTTCCGTAGCGTGTCAAAAACACCTTGGATCGAGTACTTTTCCTAGACCGAGTAAGACCAATGATCTTTTCTTCCTTCCCAGACCGAGACCTAATATAACGTCTCTCAATCTAAGTTCTCGATCCAAACCAATGATTCTTTCTTACTTCCTAGATTGAGACCTAATATTATATCTTTCAGTCTGAGTTTCTGGTCCAAATCGATTTCTCGGTCTAGAAGGACAGAAACATGATTAAGTTCATATATAAACATATTCTAGAAACTTGTGGAGTATAAATATCTTTTTTTTTCTAAAAGATGGTATTGTTTCTATAATTTATTTGCCCACCAACTATTGGTTGTTCGAGTTTGAGGAGGTTTACACTCCGACCGATCATGGACAGGGGACAATCATAACCTTAATCAATAGAAAGAAGACACTTATAGAGATATTTAGGTTTCATACTCATATCAAAAATATATAAAATAAAGAATCTTGGGAGAATGAGATAACTTTTTTTATAATTAAATTATCTCTGTAGAATGTCTCATAATTTCTCTAACTAACTTGATTTGGGAAAGATTAGCCGATCATAATCTTGATCACTCAATATTTCATATGCACATAAACTTTGATATTATAGCATATTATCAACTCTGATTTGCTTCCGTTCGGACCGATTTTCAAATTAACACATTCTCTCATGTTCACGTCCTTATGTAATTATGTCTTTTGGTCCCCATATTAAACACATTACATAACAATATACATTAGTGATCAAATTCATCCTAAAATAACCGTATCTGACATTCTTCTCTTCCTTCCGAGTCTAACTACTAACTAGGTCGTGTAGTGAGTCTACATGATGTGCCCTCTTGATTTTCTGTACAAGAGTCTACAGTAATTCAGACGTGTGTGTAGCGGCAAGAGAGGGACCCATCAGAGAGCGAGAGGAGTCTTCTTATGCGATATCCTTTTTGTTTCCTGAGAGGCACCTTTTATGCGAGTTTAATAATAATTAGCGTAATGAATATCTTGTCCCCCATTCGCTTTATCTAGCTAGTTGAGAGAGAAGAAAAGCAACCCCAATGCCTTCTTAAAAAACGCACCCTATTCATTGGCAATTGCATCGCATCATAATTTGTTCTTGAATCGGGAAGTGAGGGACGGAAATTAAGAGAATCATGTTCCATCCCAAGAAGCCTTCAACTATGAATTCCCATGAGAGACCCAACATGCACTGCGTCCAACATGCTGACTCTGGCCTTGTCCTCACCACTGACCCCAAACCCCGCCTCCGCTGGACGGTTGAGCTCCACGAGCGCTTTGTCGACGCTGTCAGTCAGCTTGGAGGCCCCGATAGTACGTACATACATATGTATTCATACATGTATGCATCACGTCTTATAATCAATAGTTATATTTAAGCATATCTTAATCATTCCTTGCTTATACTCTCTTTCTTAAAATAACTTGTAGAAGCCACCCCAAAGACCATCATGAGGGTTATGGGTGTGAAGGGTCTTACTCTTTACCATCTCAAGAGCCATCTTCAGGTTTGAATACATGAACACCATAGTTATAATGAAAAATTGAATATCACATGCTGTAGGAAAAACACAATAATTTTGACATTCGATCTCCACGTACGTCGATGAGCAGCCATTTAGATTCCGTAACTTGATCATTACACTTGATACTTTTTCTATAACCTAATGAACAGAAATTTAGGCTTGGAAAGCAACCTCACAAGGAATTCAATGATCATTCAATTAAGGATGGTATGAAAGATGCCTCTTTAATTCGTTCTTAGGTTCTTCAGTATACCGAATTCCTTCTCCTCTTCAACACACACACACACTGACACACACACACATATACATATGTCCTAGGTTTGATAAACTAGTTATTTGGTTCGGCAGGTTCGGCTTTAGAACTTCAACGAAACAGTGCGCCTTCTTCCAGCATAATGGGTCGCAGTATGAATGAGTACGTTCCGTACTATTAATGATATTTTTTTAAATTCCATTAATGAATTGGATGTCCTAATTTACGGATATATCATTGGCTGTGGGTTTATTTATTAGACACTTTTTAATTTATCTCTCTCACACATACGTACGCACAATCCCCATCCTCCTCTCTCGCTGTTTCGTAGTATTGCAAATAAATTAAAATGAATTTCTTGTTTCTCTTGGGATGTGGATCGTATTTCTTTGGAATATGTATGTGTGATACTGTAAATTAACAGTAACTCACACATGGTTGATGCAATCAGGATGCAAATGGAAGTGCAGCGAAGACTGCATGAACAATTAGAGGTAGTATTTTGCTGTTTCTTTTGTTTATTTCAAAGTTAATTGAATCCTTACTAGCTCTTCACGAAAGTAGGAGTTAATTGGTGCCATTGTTATATTTATAATTTGTGGCGCGCGCAGGTGCAGAGACACCTTCAGTTGAGGATAGAAGCCCAAGGAAAATACATGCAAAGTATATTGGAGAGGACTTGCAAAACGCTTGCAGGTGAGAATATGGCCTCCGGATCTCATAAAAGCATTCATGGATTCACTCATTATAATCATCATCATCATCAAGCTGGTGTTCCCCTTGACATGGAACCGGCCATCAAAGATTTTGGTTCCCCTCTCAATTTTCCATCCTTCCAAGACCTTAGCATATATGGACCGGATCACGGCCAACTTGATCTTCAAGTACACAACAGCAATATGGATAGATCACCTAACGCCGCAAATCTGGATAGTTTTTTGCCTATTAATGATACAATTAACATGCGCACGGGAAAGAAGAGAATAAGCCCTAACTACAATAGAAGTGGGAAGAACATCTCCTTCTTGGACTGGCCGGATGATTTAGCACGGGGCCAAGATATACTATCGTCAGGCACTTCATCATCGTGCGATAATTCGGACCCGTTCAAAGGCGGCGACCATGTTCGTGATATGGATCAGATTCAGAGAGGTAGCGGAACTAGTACAAGTAATTTAGACAGCATCATGGTAATGACTTCAGACATGTGCGAAACAAAGCCTACTAGCACTCTTAGTCTAATCGGATAATCATGCATGAGTGCTATCGATTCATCCATGAATGCGGGGGACGAGGAGATGATAATTGATGATGCATCCTTAGCTTAATTTAGACTACAGGGGCCATCATTCATCCCAAAGTCCAGTACCCCTAAATTCAGATGATAATAGATATATGTAGAATAAATGACGCCCCTTAATTAATGCATTATTAGTACTGTAATTGTTATGCAAAGCAATTGAGATATATCACCATTTTGGTGAGCCTAACTAGGTAGTCATGTTTTCTTATCCTCCAGCTTACTATTTACGAAGTGGCTGGAATAAGCTCAAGGTCCGGTATATTTGAGCCTAACCAATTACTTAATTACCGATAACATATACTTACATATGTTTGTGGACCGCAAGAAGGGATCATCGATCATAAGTTGATAATGTTTAGCCCGTATATACGTTGTCATATTTCAAATTGTATTGGAAAGGTACAACAAATCTCATTGCAACATACGCGATTTGCATATATCATGTAACCTATCAGAGTAATATTTTTAATTGTAATTTGATGTTCATAATCATGAACTATATACATATAAGAACTTTTCTCGGAAAATTATGGTGGGCCTGGGCCAGGTGCTGCTGCTTTCTTGGCTGCGGGGAAAATATAGATATATAGAGGGCTAGCTGGAGTGCGATTGTGCAAGTTGGCATCAATGGCATGGAAATAGAAAGATCCTCCGCTCTATCCAATCTATTCCAAACCGAAGATACCCAGAGACACTATCATAGCTAGGGATAGTGATATTGTAGCTGCAAAGAAAACAGTTAAAAAGCCAAAAGAAAAGTAGAGATTGCTCAATTTTGTGACGGGTCCGCACTCTCATGCCTAAGCACTCACATTTCGAGGCAGCTTAAGCTGGTCTTTTTATTTATGTACCGTACGTACTCATTTCATTTGTCCTCAAGCTAGGTAGGTAGGACCAAAGTTGTTGAAGAATGTGCATTTATGGCACCATCAAAACTCAACAGCCCAACACACAATATATCTTATGGAGTTAGTCCGCTCCATCTGACCGTGTTTTTCGTTATTCGTTAATTAGTTTGTAGTATGAAGAACCGAGTCAAGAAAGAGAAGTACTGTCCTATTGCAAATCCTAAGTCTAGTTTGAACCCTAGCTACCTACCTATCTATCTAGGAAGCTAACTCATGCTTTTAATCCTTATCGAGATACTGCACTCCAAAATATAAAGCTTTTGAAACATTAAAAGATAAAAAAATAAACTGATGCATTCTAGATTGCATGAGCGTGCATGACACACACATATATATAGAACAATTCTGATTGGTGCATGACTTGAAATCAACAACGAGATTTTACGTAGGAGATGAAATTTTGATGCATACAATTAGTTAACATCCTTCGATAACCACGGGAATCAAGAGAAATCCTAGCTAATTAGTTAATCATTAAGGTCTTGATAGAGCAATGCATCTGACGGGTCAGTTAAGTGATTAATTATTAGGAGATGAGGCGATGAAGACATAAAAATAGTAAGAGCGGCAGCTAATAGGCTAATAGCAACTGTTAGATATGAAGGTGGTTAATATCAGCTGGGGGAATAAAATGGTCCATGGAAAGTCCAGGCACGTTAAAGACGACATCATCGATGCTCCAAAACTCTTCCATCCTAGTCCTACTAAATTGCATCGATGTCTCCCCGAATCGAAATACGGTGGCAACCGAGCGGCCTTGATGAGCGATTAGCACTCCATCTACGTCTCTGTAATCTCCCATGCTGCTCCCTATCGTAGTCTCCCAGTACAAAGCTTCTTCGCTCAAATGATCTTGATCGTCATCCAACGGTGGTTGTACCCTTGTGAGGTGAGAGTCCTCCAAGTACACGAGAAGTCCACTTTTTTGGCAAAAATAGCCATACAGCACGTGCCTTATGACCTCTGCTGGGCCCTCATTCCTTTCCATTACGGCCGCTCGATCTGCTGATACTTTTAATACAAAGCAGTCATCGTCTCCCAGCCGTTTCTCCCCCAGGCATTGCGCTTTCGCAAACAAGCTGGCTGTGTTTTTCGGATCTATACCCTGCACAGTAATTACTTTGAATTAATTAATTAATTACAAACGGCTAGAAAAGCTTGTAATTGTATAGGGACATAAAGCAATAGTAGGGGAGTAGATGTAGAATGGGGCAAGTCATTAAAGTGAAAAGAAAAGAAGAAAAGTTAAAGTGAGAGAGAGAGAAGAGAGAGAATTGTTGTAATAATTCTGCATGCACTTTGAAGTTTAAAAAGAAAAGATGAGGCAAGGAATGTGTTATGTCGTGTCGTGTAGTGCAGTGTAGTGTAGGATCTGCAATCCCAAGATAAAATGAAGCAGAGGCCTGGCAGGAGCAGTGTGAAAATGATATCAAGGACGATCAAAGATGATGTCAAAAGACAATCATGTGCCACACATTGCCAATCTCTACCCTTCCATACTTTCATTAATTGTTCAAAAAGGTTATATGAATGAATCAATGTACGAATTAATTAATGTAGGGCAAAGCGTGGGACAATTTCTCTATCATTGTAAGCCATTTTATTACCATTTCTTGGGATACTAGATTTCTTCCTCAATCTATCAATCAATCTCACACGTCCAACTTCCAACCATTTTCTGGGACCTACCAAGCTCCTTAATTAGTTCTTTTTGTTTTTGTTTTTTCTAGACCTAAGTGGAGTTTTGAATTTATCCTTCTTGAAATATAAATTCAGTATAAAATAAAATAATTTTGAGAAGACATAAAGTCGAATATAAAACTAGCACACTAATAATTAATATACGAAATTGGATTAAATAAACTAAATAACTACTAATTAATTTGTTGTGGGACCGAATAAGTAATGAAATAATTAACCGTCGTGGGTATTGGTTAAGAAATAAAAAAATTATATTGACATGAGGAAAGGACCTGAATGATACGACGGAGCGGTCGTTGAGGGCCCTTAGCGGCATGAGTGCCGAGCCATGGGGTGTGGCGCCAGACAGTCTTGCCATCACTTCCGGCGACGACCTTGTGGCCACCGACAGCCAACTCTAAAGACCACATGCCGGGTGACATCTGCCAAAGGACAAAGCAGCCAGTGTCGGCAGTTCTACTTCCGAGGGTCTTCACATTTTTCCCAGAAGAAACCTCCGTTTCACAACACATCATCTTAACTGTGCCGGCGGAGTACATGTTTTTTGCACTTTTCTCTTGTTTTAAACATCCCGTGGCTGCCAAGTACTGCTGAATTATATAATGCGCCGTCGAAGTTTCCTGTACAACGATCAACAATGCAGCGTGTCGTACTTTAATTAATATTTTTTGGTTACGCGGGGGGAAGGGGGGGGGGGCAGAAGTAGAAAACTTACGATAGGAAGATTGTCCTTGATGCGAAGATCAGACTGACTGCGAAGCAGATGAGTAGGAGTAAGGATGGGTAGGGGAATTGGGGCGAGGGGACAACCCAACACCCCAAGCAGAAGCCTCAAATCCTGTGTCTTGGGACCATATGATGAGGAGGATGAGGAGGAAGAGGAAAGAGTAGTAGGATTAGAATTATTAGCTGCAGCGGCGGCCGGAAAATTCTTTTGAATCCGGAACCATTCGCGAATAACTTCCCAAGATCTCATGACCTGATCAGCTTTCTTATTAATGATTTTTCCGCCACCACCACTACCTTCCTCTACTTTCATTTCGGGGTCGGGACCTTCCATCAAGGGGGTCAAAGGTTGAGTGCACCACGTCATTTGCTTTCTCCGCGCCTTGGAACCCATCACTGTTATTTGTTTAGGCTGCAACACCCAGCAAGGTAAGCAAACATGTATACATATGTGTATTTATCCAACTATATATCATCAATGGATTGTCTTCTCTTAACAGTTAACTCTGAAGGAAGGGAACTAAAGTTAGGGTCGAGGTCGCGGTTTACATATGTATGTATGTATATATATAATATAAAGAGCTCTACCCATTACTATATATCTATATAGCTACTATTTAGGGCTAGTGGGGAATGGGGATGGGGACCCGTAAGCTTCTCGGGATGAGACAAAAGGGACACCTCATCTCACTGCCCAACGCCACAGATTGCTATATCCTTCTTTTCTTTTCTTTTCTTTTCTTTTCTTTTCTTTTATTTTATTTTCTTTTCTTTTATAAATAATAAATAAATGACAAAGCAAGCACAGGCTGCAGGGTTCTCGTATCGCATGATCATGACTTGGGGCTGTCTGGCTGTCTCTTTCTCTCTCTCTCTCTCTCTCTCTCTATATATATATACATCTATATATGGCTTTCTTGCTTCTCGTATATGTATTAGCGACTTGAATTCATTAACAATATTTTCATTTTCATTTTTCTTTTCTGAGTCGAAGTTGCATGTATCAAGACTCGACGAGGAAACCAAGGAGTAAGGAGTTTAATGTGCTTCATCGTTCATAGCACCTAATTAGAGTGGCCTATCGTTTTCTGTGTCTTTTGAGACCCTATAAATATATATATGTATATACCACTAATCTAATCCTTTTTAATTAAGACGAAACTTTAATGCACGCCAACTCATGCTAATATTTGTATATATACCGTATGTATACTGCATGCATTGGAGGATTAAAATGTAGAAAAAGTTAAGAATAATTGGATCGTATATAGTTCCAGGTGGGTAGGCATTTGGTGAGAATGGGAATTGAGATATAGAGATTCACCATCAGCTCCTCCATTAATGGCGTCTTCTCATCCTTCTCCAACAGTCACGGGCAAGGAAGATGTCAGATGAAGTTGTGTGTTTTGCATTCTTCTCTAAATACAAAACGCAGCGTATCATTAAGAGACATTCCATCTCAGCATTAGTTTGTTAAAAAGATTATTTTTTAGGTGTTGTATTCTTATTGGCTAGAGTAGATTATAAGTATCATTTATCTGCCTTTGTATCTTATACGTTTTTTCATTACAGATTAATAAAAACTTTCTTCTGCATCTTACACCGTTTATTTAACAAAACCTTTTATGATTTCAGAGCTGTAAGATGACAGATGAAACATCATTACCAAAAATGAAAAAAAAAAGAAATATGGTTCTCAATCAACTTATGATAGAAGAACCAAATTTCTTCTCAAGTTTTTTAAAATCCAATAATCTATACATATTGGATCATAAAGATAATCCTTAGAATGTCATAATTACTGATCTATTGACTAAGGATAATTATGAGATGTGGTTTAGGGGAACGAAACAAGCCTTAAGAGTCGAGAATAAAATATGCTTTGTTAATGGCAAACTGCCAAAATCAAATGGGTCATCCATGGAAAAAGCAACACTATTTCTAGAATCTTGGAAGCGCTGCAATGATATGGTAGTATATTGGATTCAGAATTTACTCGGTACAGATATTAAAACAAGTATTTCATATATAGGAAATGCTCAATATTTTTGGAATGAATTAAAAGAATCACTTACACAACAAGATGGTCCAAGAGTGTATAATCTGAAAAAACAACTTGTAGACCTGAAGCAAATTGTAGAACTGAAGCAAGGAAATGATTATGTTGTTGCCTATTATGAGAAATTAAAGGTGGGACCAATTTAATGATTTTGAACTCATTCGTGAATGTGATTATGGACATCTTAAAGTTCATGTTGATAGAGTAGAAAGAGACAAGGTTATTAAATTCCTAATGGGGCTCAATGACAAATACTTAACATCTTGATCAAATCATGTTAAGGATTCCCTTACCTAAGGTTAATCTGGTCTATGGACAAATCAAAAATCAAGAAGAAACTAATGTCCAGTAGAATCTATTGTCATAGAAGCTATTGCTATGGCGTCCAGAAAGTTCTCACCCTATGTTCCTAGCAATTCTTTGCAATTTAGCAAAATTGGGGAGTATATCAAAAAGTAGAAAACCTACTGTTCTCATTGTAGAATTGTTAGTCATAGCCTAGGAAACTATTTCAAAATAGGAAATGCAGACCCCCTATTTGTGATCACTATATCTATAAGGTCACTTGAAGTCAAAATATTTTAAACTATTAGGCTATCATGAAGGACACAAGATTTACAATTCTAATAAAAAATGTGAATCTAGCCTCTGCTTCTTCTAGCACTATCAATGATGACATTACTGGAGACAAATTCACCTTATCTAAATCTGAATATCAATAACTCCCTCATTCAAGGCAAATCTGCAACACCACAAGTCAACATGGTTCACACTACTGTAGGTTTATTGCGTCTCTCTTTAACTTGCTCTAAATCTAATAACTTTTATTCCACACATTGGATCATAGGTATTAGAGCTACTGACCATATCATATGTGATATCTCTTATTTTTCTATCGTGAAACCTACAACTAATATTTCTGTTTAATTACCAAATACTCTCAACATCTATAATGCTTTATATATTCCCCCTTTTATCTTTAACCTCCTTTCAACAAGCAAACTTGGAAAATCATTAAACTGCCATCTAATCTTTTCCTCTACACACTACTTCATACAAGGCCTTTTGGACTTGAGGATGATTGGAAAGGGTGAATTAAAGCAAGGTTTTCTTATCGCATCTATTCAAGCTTGGAGTAGCCAATATATCCTCTCCAGCTTGCGGTGGGGGGAGGGGGGTATTGAGATATAGAGATTCACCATCAGCTCCTCCATTAATGGCATCTTCTCATCCTTCTTCTTCTCTGGTTTCAAACAGAGTAAAAACTCCAACAATCACGTGCAAGGAAAATGTCAGATGAAGTTGTGTGTTTTGCATTCCTTCCCTAAATACAAAACGAAATGTATCAGTAAAGGACATTCCAGTTCAACATTAGTTTGTGAGAAAGATTCTTGTTAAGGTATTGTATTCTTATTGGCTAGAGTAGATTCTAAATATCATTTCTTTGCCATTGCACCTTATACATTTTTCATATCAGATTAATAAAATCTTTCTTCTACATCTTACACCATTTATTTAACAAAACCGGAAGCAATTAGATAATGAGACATGTACTTGTATCAATAACAATATAAAAATGGAACATGTGAGGTGGTGAAGGGTCGGCAATCAACATCACTATCAGTACGAAGATACCTCATGCCTTTCTAGCTTGGACTAGTTCAGAGGCCAGGAATTGATCATCTCTCAAGCCAAGTTCCTGCACGGTTCACTTGTGACTCGCTATGTTGGTCTCACGACACTATCCAATCATTTATTTTTCATTCATTTAGATTTTCACAATATTCATTTTCTCATAAAAATTTGGTATTCTATTTTAAAACTAATCGGTAATAAAATAAATTTTTATATTTTTTTTATGTACTAATTTTTTAAATATTTATTTTTAAATATATCGACTATTCTCAATTCAAATGACGTTATTTTCTATTTGTTATTTTATCTTTTTCTTTACATTTTCTGTTTGATTACGTAGGATGGAAATGTGATCATAATTGTGTTAGAATGCGTCTTCACCCACTGTCAAATTTTGAAGTCCAAAGTTCTACAATGTTTCTGAACCAACCGGTTCCCAATAAATTAATTAATAATCTCTTGATCTATATATAATCAATAAATAAATTAACTCTGGACGGAAAAAAAAAAAAAAAAAAAAAGCCAGAGCGGATCGAGAGGAAAAAGTATCCTAGAAACCTGGCCCATTCAAACCGCAGGCCGAGGCCCAATAGTGGAATTCAGCAACGGCCGTAGCCATCAGACAAAAACACAAGACAATTGATAAACCCAACACCCCGGCAGGACGAACAGAAGACAGCCCGCAATCTTACGGCCCATTATGTTGATGAATATCTATATATCATCGTTATAATCTAAATTAATTTTTATTATTTTTAAAATCAGTTATACTAATATTTATTTTCTATATATAAATATTCATATATATTTGAAAAATTAAGAGATACACTCTCCAGTAAATCACATCACATACATACTGTTGAAAAAGTTAAATCATCTAAATATACGGGTATGGTTGAACTTTGAAGAAGTTTTCACCTCGTATCCGTCGATGAACGAATTGAATAACTAATTATTGGGATCATGAGTTGTGCTGTGTGGTTAGGATGCTGAGAGGTTGTGAAAATATCTATAGAATTGTTCAGTCCGTGAAATCCCTGAATTTGTCGTTATATAAGATAGTGATGTAATCATGATCATGATCATGATCTTCTACCACCTGCATGTTGTTTATCTCTGGGAAATCCTCAACTTCTAAAGGCGGGTAATTGGCAACCTGATACTCATCATCATTAAGTCTTTCATCATATGTCGGCATCATCATCTCATATACCATATCCTGCATTCATTTTATATCATCACGTATGCATACATAGAATATAGATAGAATGCCAAGAGCAAAAATTACATTTAGTTGGTGGATTCAGTTAAAGAGTCTACAGTATACTTTTTTTTTTTTTTTTTCTCGAAGAAGGAGATCAAAATAAATAAGAAGGCTCTTCAAATGGCACGTATTGTGGACCAGTTTAACTGCCTACATAACTAGCAATGATCGATAATGTTGATATTAATTGTATGTATAATATTACATACATCTTGCGTAACTTAATCATATATATATTATTGTCATGGTATAATTCATGATAATAAGTGGTACTTACCTGAGTTGGATTCAATGAATATCGGTCTACTGCAGGAGAAATTATATTGTTAACTGCACTGTTTGCTTCATCGAAGCCTACTAAATTTGAAGCTGGACCATTATAATATTGATGATTATCTTCTGGTATGCCTTGAGTCAGATCCGAATTAGAAGTGGCCTCCGACGGAAACTTTGCATAATCAAGACTATTGTATGGAGTTGACTCTGGTCTTGATCTTGGAACTAATTTCGAAGAGTCCTGATGATCCCCACTAGAGGCTGATACTAGTTCATGTTCATGTTCGTCTTCCTCACGACTAGTAGAAGTACTATTAATCCCAACCGCTTCACCATCCTCCTGTACAAGCTTTTTCTGGGAAATTTGTATTGTTTTCTTGAAAACGCGACATAATGCGTAAGAATCCTGCAGGTATAATCCAACCTACGTATAAATGTTAGCATCGATCGATCATTTGTCCATCTCGAGAGCTTAACAAGCACGTGTAATTAATTAAGAGCAAACAATTAACCTTCAAGGACGATGATGATGATGTGGGGCAGGGTGCTGAATTAAGTGAGTGGGTGAGTCGGTACTCATGCATAACCCAGTTGGTTCTGATGCCATGAGGAGCTCTGCCCCTGTAATACACCAATGTCTTCTTTATACCCACGTGATTACGTTTGTGTCCGGAGTGAACAGGACGGTCTTTTCCAGTAGCTTTCCAGTAACCGGCCCGTGTTGCTCGGTTCGTCCTCGACCCGTTTGGGTACTTTCGGTTTCTAGGGCTGTAGAAGTACCATTCCATGTCTTTGCTGGATAGAAATGACTTATCTGCATGCATGCATTGATGCATACCCATTAACATATATATGTATGATCATCGTCATGTTCTATAAAAGTGAGAATATTATATTGGAGTGTATGAGAAATAGTTAAAAGAAGTACCTGGTAATTCCCAAGGTTCAGACTGGTATAGGTGGACCTCAGGGATAATTTGAAGGTCAATAGGAGGGCCATTAATTTTTCTATCCAAATAGTAAGCAACGAGCTCTTCATCCGTCGGGTGGAACCTGAATCCAGGAGGGAGGCTCATGCAGGGTGGCATATCGATCGATTATCAAGTAGCTTACTACCTACCCAGGCTCTGGATCTCTCTCTGATGGAAGAATGTAGATATATTGTGTATATATCAGATGGAACAGCTAGCTTTAACCAGCTACTTGAGAACTGTGCTGGGATAAATAAGCCACTGTTATGGCACTGAAGCCAATGTATTAATGTAATAACCCCTCAATTATCATTGTACTACGTTATTGCCATTAGCTTCTACAGATTGCTCCTGTTATATTGAATATTATTATTATATAATAATGAAGAGAGGGGAGATTCCAAACTTTGATTTATGTGCCTTAATGACTCAAAATAAATTAAAAATATTACCATATAAGGGAGGGGAGATTCCATGTGTGAAGACAGAGAAGGTGAAGACAAGAAGCTTCGCCTGCTTTTGTCTGCTCACAAACTAACAAAAAACAGAGACCCAAGCCCTCAGAAGGTCCATTGGAGCCCACCAAACAGTCCAACACGCAATGCTGTTGCCTGTTGCTATTTGCTAGGCCCTAAATCACAATTATATTATTATAGTAATTATTATAAAATGTTGAGAGCAGAGCAAAGCAAAGCAGAGTAGAGATTCCCTAATCCCTAATGACTAATGACTAATGACTAATGTAATATATGAGACAGTGTGAAACAAGTGTATTAGCTACCTACGTACGTACGCCTTGCATATTCCTTTCTCTTTCTACACCGTCCACTCACAGACTACTTAACATAACATGCAATATAATTTTAAAAGATCATTATTTTTCCCTCATTAGTTTCCTATTTACATGGTTCGAGCATAATGTTCTAGTCATCCCCCCTCTAAAAAAAAGGGAATACTTTTATCGTTCAACAGTACTTGATGATGAATCAACTTTAAGAAGACCCTTCCCTTCTTCAGATCAATCTGTTCAAGGAAAAAAAGAAAGAAAGAAAAAAGGAGCATGCATATGGCATCATCATCTACCTGTAACCTGGCAGTAGCAGGCACACCTTCACAGGCTCTACTTTTGCTTTTCCATCATATTTCCTTCTCTCTTTTATCCATACCATTCAACTTTTTCTTTTCTCCGTTGTTTTTTTTTCCATTTCATTACTTCCTTTCCTAAAATATGATTTTCATTTTGAGTTAAGGTGTGTATTAGCGATTCCAATGATCACTCCCCAAAATCTTTGACTGACTGACTGCTCTCTCTCTCTGTGTCTGTGGGGCCACAGACATTTATTCCAGATGACAGACACATTTATCATTAATTTATGTAAGTAATTATATATATATATATATTTAAATAGGTTTGTTTCTGGTTTCTCCACCGGCAGATATTCTTACAGTTAAGTAATGAACTTCTTCTGATATTTAATAATATTGCTCTCTAACATATTACATTACCCCTACGATGCATCCTCCGTTACATAACATACATCCAAATATTCACTCTAGGTCGAACAAAGACATGCATGCACGTACTGATATCAAGAAGTAAAATATATATAGTTACACAAAATTACTCACTCTACATTCGAAAATTTATATTACATATCAACGTGCATGCATTCAACATTGCAACCTCTACATTCTACTTGATTTCCCTCTGCCTGATAGCTTCCCAAGAACCTGTCATCACCCTAATGGCCTTGGATACAGAGGTAAATTATGCGGAGGTACTTGAGCTTTTTTTAGTTGCTTAAAATATACCTTATCAGCTCATCAAATCACATAAAGTACGTTAATTAAATCTTTATGCACACCGAGAGAGAGAGAAAGAGAGAGAGAGAGGTGCATTTCTTTAGTTTTAAAGCCACGCATCCTTTAGCCGGATCTCAAGGAGGAATGCTAGTACTAGAATAATCCACGCAAAAAACCATAGCTTTAACGCTGCATGGAAGGGTACGTACGTACCTGAGGACCTAAGAGTGTTGGCCTTGTGGGGCCTATGGAGGTGTTAGGTTCTAAAATGTTGATTTACGTGGGCCATGGATTCAAATAAACTAATGTCGAGATGTGAAATTGTAGTTGTAGCTACTTTTTACGCTGTGATACCCTCCCTGTCAACGTTTGTTGTAGAAGTAGGGAGTCCAATACTATCATCTGTCTTAAAGAGTAGAGACCACATTCACATAATGACATTGTGATAGGCCAGAAACTTATACCGATTCATTGATTGACTTTGAAATTACTACAATCAATAAAAAGCATAGACTGGTCACAGCTAGTTTAAATGTCAACAGTCTCCGATATGAAACATCATCATCAAGGATTCAACAACCTCAAATAATTTGATATGTCACCACCATATATAGAAGAGCCATTCACTGATATAGTCTAAATAATTCAAACGCGACATTAATTATAAGATATCGGATATCCAACCTAAAACCACAAATCTCAACAGTACAAGCTGGCAAGCACGACATACACACAACAATGGATACTCTTATTTTAATCTGTTTAATTAACAGTTTATATGAGGGGGGAGAGAGAGAGAGAATGAAAAGCACATATGCATAATCAATCAGCACACAAAGGGATGATCAACGTGGTGATCACCGCAATAGAGACCGGGTCGCTGGGTAAAGCCTTGGACTTTGAGCTTCTCCCTGGCCTTGAGGACAAGCTCCTGGTTAGAAACTGTGCCATCTGATTCCCTAATGATTGCCTGAATAGCATTGCTAAGGGCTCCATAAGCTTGGTCCGCGTTCCCAGAGGGAGAGGCATCAGCAGAAGTTTGGTCAGTCTGGCAGCCGCTGATGAGGATGCCATTGTTGGTGAGGGTGCGCTTGGAGGAGCCAGCATAAACCTCATGCTTGTTAGCAACCTCTGTGTCAAGGGCAGGTTTCACATACTCCTCATCATTCTCCTCCAGCTTCTGTTTGAGAAAGTCCTGGGCAAGACTCCCTACCATGCCCAACAGCCCATGACCACCGCTACCTTGATCACCGTGCTGGAGTTTGTTCATCACCACCTTCATGAACTTCTTCACTTTGGGGCTCGCGTCTTCCCCAAATATGTCGAAAAGGGTGGGCCTCAGCTTCCCCACGTCAATGTCATCCTTGCCAGTTTTCTGCTTGAGGATCTCTATGAGAGTGGACAGGGGCAGAGACCTGCTTTTGACATATCCTTCTACACCTAGTGAAGAGTCTTCAACGTCCTCCTCTGTATCACCATGATGATGATGATGATGATGATGCTCACGGGGAAGCAAACCCCTAGGCACGTGAATTCCACGGGACTCAAAGGCATCCCCAATGGTCTGATGCAGGAGATCCCTGAATCCTCCTCCACCACCATTGCCACTCTCCTCCTCATCCCGCTGCTGCTCCCTCCTAGTGCTCTCCCCTATCTGCTCTTTAGCGCTGTCAATCAGGCCACCGCTGTGGCACGAATCTGACACGATTGTTATCCAGCAACCATCAGGCACCTGCTCCACTAAGGCCTTGAAATCGTCATCTGTATTCAGTGCATGCAAAAGTAACCGTACAAACAAAAGGTCAATCAAGTGTCAGCATAGAGCACACATATATGAGGGGGATTTTGTACAATTCAGTTTCTCAAAAGATGATTTTGAACATATGTGAGGTGCTAACCTATTCAAACTTGCGAACAGCAGACAGGATCCACAATTGAGGAGATTGACTACTAATTATATCGATAACATAATAAACATAGAAAAATAGATCTAACAGAAGACCATCTAGTGTGACTTTTGAGTATTAAAAAAGAGTAAAAGAAAAAAGATGAGAGAAAAAGGAGAGGACCGGTGATGAGGTTCATATCGGTGGGAACAATGCACTCATCGTAGCCAGTGTCATCGTCCTCCCCTGTCTCAGCTGGAAGACGCGTGCCATGGCCACTGTAATGAACGAAGAGAAGATCGCCGGGCTCGGCGGATCTGATCAGGCCGGAGAGGGCAGCGCGAATGTTCTTGCCGGTGGGCTGCGTGTAGGACTCGTCGGTATCAATAAGGACAGTGATGTCATCATCTGAGAAGCCGAAACGTTGGATCAGGCAGTCATACATCCTCGTGACGTCGTTGATGCATCCTTTAAGGGCTGCCTTGGTTCCGGGATAATTGCATCCGATCAGTACAGCCTTCTTTCCCATTTCTTTTCGCGATCTCCTCCTTTCCCCGCCCTAGCCTATCGCCTTCCCTTTCCTTTCCTTTCCTTCGTACCCCACTACGCTGCTACTCGTCCCCCTAATCTTATAGTTAAGACTCTGCTTCTGCGACGCGCGTATGCCGTATGGGGTTCCACTCTTTTCTTCTGAAGAAAATATAAATAAATAAATAAATAATTAATTGGTCTACGGCCTTTTTCAATTTATTGTAAACGATATTCATTTTTTCACAATTCCTTTTATTGGGGAGCCTCGTATTTTTCCAACTACCATTCAGACCAAAATTCCAAATTACTTTATTAGGTTGCTTGACCTGTATTTTTTTGTCATGTCGCTCTAGTCCCCAATCTGGTATGTCCGCAACCGTTTTGGGCACCACTAATTTATCGATCAAGCCTAACGTTCAATAACAAAATACAAAGTCGGGGGCTAAAATGAAATCATGCGTCGGGCCTTAAGAGATTACACCTTTCCCATTGACGACAAATCAGTCGCATCCTTCGCCCTGGACTATCCCTGAACAATATAAACACAAACACCTACTAATTCTCATTCAATGACGGAAGACTCCAATTAATGAAAGGACATAGAAAACATCACCACAAAGCCCAGGTTTGCTCATTAATACAAGTTAAAAGACCCCATAACAAGATATTTTCTTCCTTCACTAAGAGGCATATGGTGCTTTTTGTCCTAAATTGATATGGCCACGTTCTCACCCTATGTGGCTCTCTCCCCAACAGTATCTGTTATTTCTTGTGATGCTGCTGCAATAGACATAACCTCACCGGGAGGCGGATGATCAAACTTGCAAGTTGCACCATACTTGCATGTGCCAGTTTTCAAATAATATGGACAGATAACGGCACCCTGTCAAAGTGTTGCCTCTGTTAAATACACTAACTAGCTCATAATACACTAAGTAGCTAATATGTCCACGCATACTAAGACAATATATAACCTCCTCAAAAAAATATAATGCTAGGGATGCATAATGCAGATGTCAAATCTAGTTGTGCTGCATTTCCTGCTGCTATCATCTCCATCAGTACATTGAAGAGAGATGTCTAAAGCAGCTAGAGACAAAGACCCTTCTGTCTGAATGATATTTCAGACACTTTAAATTTCACGAGACTTAACAAAAGACGAAAAAAGAGTAATATTAGATATTTAGAAGCATTAAGATTTCTACTAGTGTTTGTTGTGCATCAATTTTCATAAGAAATAGGAGACGAACTGCTTTGTTTCATTATACAAAACTCATGTTTACTCCTACAGACATACCAAAGGTTTTGTTTTTATCAGGGAGAGGAAAGAGAGAGAGAAAAAAGTCGTAAACAAATATAGGTAATCGATACTGCATACCTCTCTCCTTGGTAATCCAGCAAGGGTTAGTTTGACATTTTCTTCTGCAGTTAATCCGGTTGGCGCTGATCGATCCACAGGATGATGAAATCTGCATCGCTCCCCAAACTTGCACTCCCCAGTCTTCATGTAGTACTACAGCATGGGGATGACAAAACGAAAGCATGAAAATGATGGTCACTAGGTGCTTCAGCTCATTGAACGCAACACATAAAGACAATAGTCATTATAGGAAAATAGTATAAAAAGACAATTAGATGCACACATCACATTCTGTCTGTCCAGATCTTTGAGGATAGATGATAGATCCCACACCCACCTGCAACTGGCTAACACAACCCTGCATCAGTCTTTGAGCAGATACAATCACAAATGTCTTATCACACTTGTAATTTCAACGCTCGCATAAAAATTCTACAGCAACCCAGATAAACTAATTACAGTAACATAGGAAGAAGTCCACTTGGCCTCACACACATATATGCATATATACTATATATATCATGCAGAGGTCATCAGAGGGTAAAGAACATATTAGCCGTGCCCTCACTTACCGTTGACTGAACCAATCCAGGATCAATAGTATGGTAAAGAGAGGATGCTGGATTCACAACTCCTATGTTCAGATTAGCTGCTGCAGACGCCACAAGCGGATGAACAAATGCTGAAGAAAGGGGACTAATTGCTGCGAAAAAAGAAAAAATAGAAGACAGAGACTACCTTTATGAAAATTCAGGTCCATAATCATTAGTTCATATCTATTTAAATTTTGAAATAACAAACAGCAGTATTACACAAACCATTTCTGTCAGGGTGATTGTAGCGGCACGTGATGCCATACTTGCAGCTGACTTGCACAAAAAGAGGACAAATAAGAGTCTCTGCTAGATATGAAGTTGTATTGATAATACATTATTTAAGCATATGATGTCAAATATTCACCTGCCAGTTTTCAAGTAGAATGGACAGTCCACTTCTCCCTGTTTGGAAAGAAACTATAAGTGATGCAAGCAATGAAAATCTCAGATCATCGAGCTAAAACATAATTGATATATGAATATGGGAAACAATACAAGGGTGCCAAATTATACCATGAAAAAGAAAAAATTAATTAGAACTTGGAAGGCACAAGTACACTTGATAAATATCTTATTCATATCAGTCAACAGAAAATCCCCATAAAAATGGTAATCTCAAAAAAATCCAGCCAACAAAGAATGATGACTTGACATAATTCAACATGCTGCCAACTTGAGACCATATTTGCATACAACATACATGTTAACACTACTTGTAAAGCTAAACATACTCTTAAATTCTTTCTTCCTAGATGTCAACTTTTTCCTTTTTACACAATATTTTGTTTAATTCTGGGTCGGGGGGAGAGAGTTGAAGTGATAGAGAAAATCACTTGAAGATGCTCAACAGGAAAAATAACGCATAGCCTTTAAGAAATAAATAATTGAGTAACCATCTTAATTCAGATGGATCATGCAGTGTGTAATTAGCTTGAATCAAATGGAAATGTCCAGATTCAATTACCGGTCTTATAGGAAGTCCTTTGGTGTTGTGTAATAGTGCTGGAGTGAATGAAACAGGAGGCTTAGCTGGATATAAACTTCCTATTGCTCCCTCTGTCTTAGCTGCTAATTCAGACTGCTCACCATTACCATTCTCTAGCCCAGATAATGGTACTAGGATATCCTTCGGGTGATGGAATTTGCAGGTTGCACCAAACTTACAGCTTCCGGTCTTCATATAGAACTGTTAAGAAAAAATCATTGTGCAATTTATGTAAGCCAAGCAAATGAATATATAAAGCAGGATTAGTAAGCACCGTATGTACAATTATAAATATATGTTGCTTACTGAACATAGAGGTTCAGAAGGTCTCTCAGGTAAGGCAGAAACATCAGCGTTCTCCAACGCACCCTGAAATTGTATTCAAAATCCTAATTAACAAGAAGGATAAATTATGTGATATGTACATCTGCAAAACCTCAGGCCAATAAGACTTACCACCGAAGATAATTTATCCTTTGGGTGATTAAACCTGCACCTTACACCAAATTCGCATCTTTGAGTTTTCAGAAAGTACTGTGATATAACAAAAAGGTGTGATACAGTCAAGATTGCATGAAGAGCAACATATCTCAGGAACAAAAGGTATAAATATAACTCACTTGACAATCTGGTGCTCCAGGTCTTTCAGGAAGATATTCACTTGTAGCAACTGGGGCAACCTAAACCAGTCACGAGTCACTGGTTAGTCTATGGAAATATTGTCAGAATTACATATATGTGATAACCAGATTTAACAAAAAACACTTCAAAGGTTCACGCTTATCATTAAATAAATGCAACATGTGATAAGAGAAGATCATTTTCTTTACTTTTATAGATTCTAAAACAAAGACTGATTACGGATAATACTCCCCACTGAAATTAATAAATCAGATATCAAAATAACCAGTAAATGACACAGATCAATAACCATAAGGCCAAATATTATTACATAAACTACAAAAGAAAAACAGCCTCTTTAAAGTCGTCAGGTAGTTGGGGAGATGGCCCTTTGTAAAATTTACGAGCCCAATGCTACACAAAATATGGAGTGCAGTTGTATTAACCAGTTAGATTTCGAAACACATAATTTACACTATTGGCCCATTGTAGGATTAGCTTACATGAGAATCCAACAATGTAAGCCCATTCAAGTACCTAGCTTGATCAAATCGGTATATTTCAGGAATCTACATATATTCCAAAACACGAGATGTTTTACCAATTATAAAACGACTATGGTAGCTCACTAATAGGACCATGCTTTCAGCATACTTTACTCAACTATAGCAAACTAAAAAAAGGAAGCCTATTCTTTGAATGGGTGATGGTTGCACTATATGCAGGAATTAGTTTTCAAATACCTAATTATACTCCATCATTGTGTTTTAGTTTGACTAAAACAGAATCATTTCGCTTAAGTGAAAATCATTGAGAAGGTTGACAAGAGTCAACACACTACTGAGAACAACTACAGGAATGAAAACCAAGAAAAAATTGGCTAAAAAATAGAGGTTTGACCGAGGATTCGACTACTTAAGTATAACATATTAATGTAATAAATCACTAGTATATACAAGCATAAATATTTGTCATCTTATATGCCCCTTATCTAAAAAAATGTTTGTTTCATACCCATGTTTTAGAATTAATTAATAATAGATCAGTAATAATACAGTATTTTTGAAGTGAAGAAAATAATCTGGGATGAAATAATAAGCAGAAACAAAGAAAGCACCATACCAACTGCAAGATCATAATTGGAATTGTTTAGATTCGCTACCTATATGTCTATTTTTCAGTCATCAGGTTCTATACATAATAATTGAGCATAGTACCTTATATTATAGACATACAAAAGTAAAGTATATAAAATTAAGCGTGAAGTCCGAGATCACAGGTGGAACTAGCTGAATGAGAAAATTAGATTCCTATAAATACTTTGAAGTGCACTCAAGCAATCAAAAGAACCAGACAACCATCCAAAATTTTTAGGAAAATACTTAGCAAAACATAGATTGGAGCAGTTTTAGTAGATAATAATTCTTATAGGAAAATACGAGTAAGACATCCTTAATCATAGGCATACAAGATAGCAGCGAAGAGTCACCTCTTTCCAATTTGGGATTCCACCTTCGGGAACCCAAATAGGATGGTCAAATATGCAGGTATCTCCAAATTTACAGGTTCTTGTAAGCATATAGTGTGCACAATCCTTCTCCCCAGGCCTCTGCGGATATATAGGCAAATTGCTCGTATTTTCAAATCTAAGTCGCTTGGCTAAAGAATTGGTAGTATACCAAGCTTCAGTTTGCCCAACGGTGTTATGGGCACCCAAAATAGTCCGATGGTAGAGCACTATAGTACATAGTACACCAGTATATACAAGAAAACCACAGAAACATATATGTTACTATAGTAGAATTGGTAGAAGTCTGACTTTTTAGTACTAGGTACGTTTAGAAATAGAAAATATATTATAGTAAGCATTAGCGGAACTGAATGAAGATACAAAATTAGAGAAAACTGTCTTGATTTGGAGACACTAACTTAAAGTGGCGGACTAGAACCTGAAACTTTTCACCGAATCGGCTTGTAAGGTACAAATCATACGTACGTACTACAGGCATTTATACAACCACGATGAGAGTATAAATTACGATAATATAATTATTATGCAAAAAAGAACAAGGATAGAGATGCGAGGTTGAAGTCTAATGCATCCAAAACGAGTCTCTCGAACCTAGATGTTTCGTTACTGCACAAACTGTAAAAGGGGAAAGAAAGGAGAAGAATAATATTTACCATCAGAAGGGCGTTTAATACCAGCAGAAGTGGAGTCAAGAGCAGCAGAAACGTCAGCAGCCCCCCAGGAAGATGGGGTGATCAAATGCGGCGTTCTCGAAGACATGTCCGCGGCGGCAGAACGAAGGGCTTCGTTCTGGCTCAGATATTTGGAGGCGGAGGTGTAGTTGGAGGTATCGGAAGAGAGGTAACGGGAGGCAGAGTAGAGGCTGGACAGAGTCGGAGTGGCACTGCTGGCAGAGGAAGTAGGCTTGTACCCATAAAAATTATTGGCCATGCCCCGATCCTAAATGCTAATTACTAGAAAATGCAAATGAGAAACCCTAAAATGACACTGTTATCCACTCGATAAACGTTGGCTGGATATCACCTCACTGTTAACGACCCTTACGAGATTTGGGGGCTGATTTTCCATTTATGAAAATAAAAAGTGATCTCCGATTATTATAATCGTTTAAATCTTAATAAATAAATATAATGGTTTAACTTAATAAGATATAAAATTATTTCTTATAAGATTAAAGGGGTCAAAAATAATAAATTAAAATTTCTTATAAGAATGTGAAATTCAATAAGATTACGTAATTTTCTTTTCACGCGAACTCAAAACAAACCAGACGTCGCCGGCGAAATCAAGTAGGTTCACCCGATTTTATGGATATTCTCCCTTACTTATTCGCTTCTCTTATCTCTTCCTACATTTTTTCACTTCTTCTTGCAAACAAAGCTAAATTTTATTGGACAATATAAAATGACGAAGACCAAATTTTTCAAGAACCAAATTCCCTTCAATATTACTACTATTCTTCTTCCACTTCTTCGTATTGATTATTATGCATTTAGTTACTTTGATTTTATATATATATTAGGGCACAAATTAACTGTACCCAAAGCAAGTATAATATATTCTCTATCTCATCTGTTTGAAATGTGAAAATATACCAACATTGATTTGGATTTTAAAATGAATATACCACCAACATTGAATTATCAAGAGTACAAATACAAAAACCTGAACAATATTCTCAATCGTGCCCTGATATATAAAATCATGTATATGATACTCTTAATATTCTCTTGTCTCATATGCTCTCTGTTTACTATTGTAGTTTGATAGCACATATGTATCTTTTGAAGACACTTCTTCTAGCGGTACTGTTGTCTTTTGAAGCCAACATGATGATTTGGGTTCTCCTCAGACGCCAAGATCAAGATTGGGAATTCAAGAGAGGACTTCAAGTGCCTCACTCAGAAGAAGAAAGTGCAATAAACTGAATTGATTAAGTTGTCGTGTATAGTTTTATCGACTTTGTTATTAATATTTTTAGTTAATTTTGTAAAGTCGTGGGTTACTTGAATTTTTATTTATAAGTTAAACTGTCTTAATGAATAAATGTTGTTTTACTTTTGAAGTTAGTTTATTATAGATGCAAATAATTTACCATTATTTTTCCTAAGAATCTTTATTTCCTTTACATAAACAGGGGCGTACATTTCATTATATAACACAACATAGCATAGACCACAACATAGACTGATGTAATATCTGAGAGTTCCTGCATAACATAACATAACATAACAAACATAACATAACATAACAAACATAACATAACATAACAAACATAACATAACATAACAAACATAACATAACATAACATAACACTGTAGCCTAACTATTCTATAACAGCACATAATAATCCAAGTCCAACTTAGAGACAAACTAAAACATTGAAGAAACATTAGAAACATGGGTCCTATAAACGGAAACAAGCTTGCAATCCACAAATGAATGCATTATGATTCTGACGCAATTACCATTTCAAGAGGATTCAGAGGATATATTGATATATGTATCTTCCAACAACTTAAATCAAGTTCACAAAATAAATATATCCATCCCACTTTATTTTCTATTTAGTTACTATCGAACTCCACATTACTAATCAGAAAAAACAAAAACAAAAAGCGAAGATGCCTATATATAACTTACAAAATTATGGTTGAGGTGGGGGTAACAAAGACTCATGGTTCAAGCTCTTGATTATTAACATCTTTTGGATCCAAAAAAAAAAAAAAGAAGAGAGAAATGTATTTCTTGTCTTAGTTATTGAAAATCATATGAATAGAAGTTCATATAACTAATAAGATAAAAAGATGTTACTACGTACTTATGACTTACAAAATGATGGTGGAGATGAAGACGTCGGAGGTAGTTGTGGTTCAAGTTCTTGATTTCTAACATCTCTTGGATCCTACAAAAAATAAAATATATATATATATATATATATATATATATATATTTCACATTTTTCATAAGACATAACAAAATAATGAAAAAGTTATCTGAAAATCTTTTTACTTTGTTTGTTCCAAACGTAATATCTAAAATAATCATATCACCAAGCACCTCATAATCAAGCTGCATCCGATAAATATCAAAATATGTTAGTGACTTCCTCCTTCAAATCAAGCTGCATAGAATGATAAAAAGATGGATTCTTCAACTTTTTGTGATTAAAGTATTTCAATATAATCCCTAACTCTCAATTGGCCATATCTTTTTCTCTCTTAGATCATAAATAAGTTTTATGATCCTCTACAAGATATCCAAGGCGATCTTTACCACTAGCTTCAACACCAAAAAATCCATGTATCATTGCATTACTCAAATCTTGCAATACGTGCTATCACAATTGCACTTTTTTAAGCATCCAACATATTTATGTTTATTTGCAACATGAAACGAATCTCAAAAAGCTCAAGATCATGATTATGCTTGCTCTAAAAAAATTTAATCATATACGTTCCATTGTCTCAATTCAAGAACAAATTTATCATCACATTGCAATCCATCTTTACTTGTAGAAGATGCTTGTTAATGGATTCTTCGTTTATCCTTCTCACGGATCTTGGATTTTGAGTAACAATACGCAATCTTTATGATTATTTTATCTTTTCGACATCTATTGATCCTTAACTGTCTAATGCTATATCCCATATGTTTCCCATAATTCATCCAAAAGAGTTTGACGTCATCTAAATTGTCAAATACCATACCAGGAGTCCAATCTACTCAGTTAACACTAATTTTCTTCCCTACCAACTGTGACTTCCATGCTACTATAAAATTCCAAATAAAATAGCTTTGTATTAGAGATTTTATATTTAATTGTAACAAACTAGTCAAACGTCAAAGAGATGAAAAGAGAAGCATACCACTAAGAGTTGATATATCAAAAAGTTCTCACATCTATCATGCATGCGCGCTCACATCTATCACGCCTGGAAATCATTCATGGAATCTACAAAGACAATAAATAAAGAGCTCGAAGTAGAAGAAAAAGTGAAAAATAAAGTGCTTACCTGGCTACTAGACCCCTCGCCGGTTTGGTTGATCAAGGGTTCATCCATGAAGAAAGGATTTCGTTTCAGTGGACCCTTCGAAGAAGAAAGATAATGGTGGGATATGTTTTACTTTCAATTCCAAATTCTTCTCTGGGATTCAACTGCAATGGAGGAAATCAAAATTAGTATCCACAATCTCTACAATGTATTCTATACTATTTATGTGTAATCTTCCCCATTCTGATTTTTTTTTGTTACACCATTTAGATTTTTACAGTATACTCTGATCAAATATTTCTACAGGTCAAGAAACCACATTTGTGGGTGTTTGTAGTTTAACTTCAATTAAAGAGAGGAAGAGCAAAGCATAATATGTTATCGGACCACAGAAGAAATCTAGAGGGGATTCTCTATATATAAAAAGAGGAAGCTGATTTTATTTCGTTAAATAGAATTTCAACACCTCATGATACCAATCCATTGAAGACGTGGAAATCGATAAGGTTCTGCCATAAAATGGAATGAATAAATGAAATAAACTCAAATATCTTGAGAAAACAATTCCAACTTGTCTAACTTTTTCCCTCTAATAAAAAACTTGATATAAATTTTGTGATTGAAATAGGTTTACATTTTATTTTTTATTTTTTATGAGTTAATTCCAAGTAAGACGCAAAACTCTACCCTCTGGCAAATTCCAAGCGTAAATTAACAGTGTTCCCAATACCTCTTCTTTGCAAGACAGAGAATTACACGGGTTGAGTTCGTTCTTTCTATACAGACATGCAAGTTGCATATGTTCGTCGAGCTTAGGGCGGGTCTTAATTAAGGTCGAAACATGTATATGATTCATATATTATCTATATATATGAATACACACACTACCGAGATGCGAACACATCATACATATAGCTTATGTATATAAACACACACGCAGAGCTTATATATAGATATAGACATGCGCGCCTGTATCGATCTACCCTGTACCACTAACACCAAGGTCTTGCTTTTGATCATCTTGTCCGGCACCAAAAACAGGGCCTCCTTTCCCGGCAGCATCCTCAACCTTGTCCTGCAGCTTGTCGATCTGAATCTCCCCCTGATCCTCCTTTGATCGAAGATCCGTTCTCGTCCGGTTCTCTCCTCCTTGCACAGACTCGTATGTAGTTGCCGTGAATGACCCCTGTGGCTGCGCTCCTTGTGCCCCAGACATCACCACCCTCTTTCGATTGATTCCACGATATACCTTCAAATTTCTCACTTCGCGAGTGTTTACAACTCTTTACAGTTGCATTTATATTCTCTAGCTAACTCCACCCTTTTATCGGATTCTGGAAATCTGGTTAAAGCGACACGTGTCCTCGATTGCCACTCTACGTGGCATTTGTCCACCCTCCCCTTTGGGTCTTAGCAACTAGCTACATGTCATGCATGCACGAGCCCATAAAAATTTTTATCACAAAACATCATTTTTTCAAATCAAAATTAAGTAACATTTTCCAACAAACTTCATTGTATATAGTAATATATAATTACTTATCAAGTTTTGAGAGTCGATACATTTATTCTATTATAGAATAAAAATGTATTACTAATTAATATTTACTTTTAATATAGATAAATAAAATACTAAAAAATAATTATTACAAGAATAATTGTAATCACTTATATATAAAATTAAATTAATAGAAATAAAAGTAGATTCGATTAATTTATTTCCATTTTCTATAAAATTAAATTTAAAGAAATGGAGTAGTAGATTCGATTAATTCATTCCATTTTTTTTAGGAGTTCTTATGCAAGAGATTGTAAACATGAAGTAAGAGATAGCCTTAAAAAAATCTCAAAATTAAGTTTTGTTTGAGAAAATCACAGGGGGAAGATATGAATTCTATTACTCGATTTAGTCCCTTAAATTTTTGTTTGTGTTTTTAGATAGATATATATATATTGCTTAAGTATTTTTTATTATTTTTAATATAATGGGATTTGACGACCCTATCTATCAAATAGGATGTGTACTAAAATACTTGATATAAGTAAAGTAAGATGAGTTAAGAGATACGTTCTACAAAATTAAAGATTATAACAAAAACTATGCATACACCATTGTTTCTACATCGTGAACTCCATTCGCTTCTGAGTTGAGTAGATTGTGAAAGAATATTCTGTGAACTTGAAGAACCCGAATGAACAATCACGTGATCTTTTAAGACATGGACATGTATATGGTTAAATTTTTGTTTTGCTCTTTATTTATTCTAAATCATTTCACTTTCATTTTTCTAATTAATTTTATTTTTCATCTTATCGCTTGTCACCGCTGCCCCACCTCTAATGCTCCCTGCTACTCCACCTCTTCCGTCATCTTTGCCGCCATTTAATTAAAAAGTTCATAATTTAAAATTTTAAGGCCTTTCATTTCCATTTCATTTATGATGATGCATTCAGATTAATTTTCAACGTCTGGAATAAGATCCTATTACTTTTTTAATTAAATAGTAAAAGATGACAAACATATTGTTTGGTTGGGTTCTTATAAATTGTTTTTGTACAATTCAGTGAAAGTAATTAGTCATGCCCAAAACACTGCCTTAGTCTGCATGGTATTCCTAGAAGTACTCAAAATCTATGAAAGAAGAATCATTACTAGAAGTACTAGTAGTGTTGGTATCGGCCACAACATCAGCCATCTTCTTGTCTGCAGGGGCTGCCTCTTTGGCTGCAAATTGTGAGAAGTCAACGGGCTCAGGTATGTGAGGAGGCATGGCGCTTCTGACCAGGGCCCAGTTGACGCCCTCGAAGAAAGGGTGTTGTTTTATTTCGGTGGCGCCCCTTTTGTACGCAATTCGCTTCTGAGGCTCCTTCACGAGAAGCCCACGTATTAGATCCCGCGCCATAAAACTCACCTGAGGATTTTCTGGGAATCTCAAAGGCTGTCCTACAACGTTGAACAGGGTGGCTCGATTCCCGGAACCCTTGAAGGGAGTTGTCCCGTGCAGTAGCTCGTACAATAAGATCCCAAACGTCCACCAGTCCACGGCGCTTCCATGACCCTCTCCTCGGATGATCTCCGGGGCTAAGTACTCATGGGTACCCACAAATGACATGGATCGCACGTTTGTGGGCTCCGCCATCAGTTCTGGGAGGGACCCTCCCACAAAGAGCCCGAAATCGGATTTAGATTTGCGGTTCTTCTTTGAAGGAAGAATTCGAGGAATAAAGTTTGAGGCCGGCTGCATGCAGCCGTGCACTGCAAATTCATCATCTAGAATGGCCCCCGGGTCATGACTAGAATGATTAAAGCTCCCGCCCACGCCACTGCCGTTACTTACATGATGAACCGAGGACGGCTTCACTAGCATGGGGTTCACAGAGCAGCGCAGTGAGAGATCAAAATCCGAGAGCATGATGTGACCTTCGTCTCGCACCAGCACGTTTTCAGGCTTTAAGTCTCTGTACACAATGCCTAGCATGTGCAGGTACTCAAGCGCCAGCAAGACTTCGGATACATAGAACCTTGCTGCTTCCTCGTTAAAATACTTGTTGGGTTGCTTCTGACGCAGCGCATGGAGATTCCCTCCGCTGCAGAACTCCATGACCAAGCAATAGAACTTGTCAGTATCGAAGTAGGAGTAGAGTGTGGGCAAGAATGGATGGTCTAGAAGGCCAAGTATCTCCCTCTCCGTCTGTGCTCTCAGTAGCTTGTTTCGATTTGCGAGGGAGGCTTTGTCCATCACTTTCATAGCAAAATAGGCATCAGTCCCTCTTAGTTCTACCAGATAGACGCTCCCTATGTCCCCGTACCCGATTCGCTTGAGCAGCCGGAAATGGCTCAGATTAAGCGGGGATCCTCTGGAAACCATGTTGAACGCATCCCATCGTACGTCACCACCAGTGTGAGGCCTGAGGGGCACACTAGAGCTCTCTAAGCTGTCACAGCGAGAACCGTTTCCACTCCATTGGCCATAGTTTGGGACTTGAGATGGTATAATATTCTTATTAATCTTGGGACTGGATGATGCTCGTGATATTGCCACTGCTCCCCCTGTCGACCTTGTTTGCAGCTGATCGCATCCCAGAGGACTCGCATTAGTCTTTTTAGGTTCCGCAGATGCTAGTAATTCTGATGCCTTAAGGTTCATCTGGAACAGTTGATTCAATCCAAGCATATCAGCTAGCTGATGAAAGTAAAGCCTATAGTTATCATATTTATATCCATACATCTTTATCTATATATATATAGCTGGCTAGGAAGAACAAGTACGTACCTCAGAATATGTAACTGTACCTGCATCCGTATCTGTACCCGGCACCGTCCTGACGGGCTTGGATGTCATTAAAGTGGGCGAAAGCTACGCAACCCCTCAAGAGGAACTCCTAATCACTAGATTTGATAAAAGGCAGCCAATATTACCGGAAGCTCACACGAATCATTCATGCAGGCGTACTATATATATATATATATATATAAATGTATATTGTCAACAAAACCTATGTGCAAAGCAAATTATAAACATTCTAGTCTAGAATAGAATGAAAGGGCGAGGAAGCCCCGTGTATGGAATGCAGATATTAACAAACATCCATGACAGAAAGTAACTGTCAACTTAACTCCTTCTTGGTCGTGATATTATAACACATAGGTGTGGCCAGGAAGGGAATGAGTAAATTGAAAATGACAGATTATTTAATTAGAATGTGTGTGCGGTGGGCACGTATCTGTATGTAATAACAACCATGGGAGGAGGGGACAGAGATTTTAAAATAAACAAAAAAACAAAAGTTCAACTTTCGAATACGTCGACCGATCTCAGTGGAATCGTGCGAAAGCAATAATTAATATACAAAGAATGTAGTGTTGGAAAACCACAATTGCTCACAAAATACAGACTTGATTTCTCTGAAAATAAGAGAGAAACAAAGAAAAGAAAGAAAAAAACGAACCAGGGAATTTCAAAATGGCGGTAACAAAAAAGGATCTGATTTTTATCTGTCTTGTTGAGAATTGAAAATGTTGTATGGCATCGAAAAATGGAATGAGAATAATTTGACCACCCATCACCGATGTGTATGGAAATTAAGAAGAAATAGTGGAATAGAATGAAGTGGAGGAGAAAGAGAAAGAGAATAATATGAATGGTAAAATCCATACTTAAATGTAACCAAAAGAAAAAACTAAAAGAAAAAAAAAAAAAACAAAGAAAGAGAGGCAGGCACTAGTCTGTTCCAACAGGAAACGGTCATTTCGGCTTCTAATGCTCTTTTGTGGTAATGAAATCGTGGTGTTAACTAACTTCGCCGAGTTGCCCACAACTTATAATAGCCTTCCAATTTCGATGTTTAAATGCAATGCTTAATCGGCCAGGGCACATTCCACACAATACACACAATACACATCATGTCATATAATTAATATTATAATATAAAAAATGAGCTTAAAACTCTTCTTAACGCTATATGTCTGTCGCTTTCATTTTCTATCATGTTTTAAATTACATAACTTTTTGTTGGCTTTTATTTGTTATGAACGGCCTTTTATTTATTTTTGAACGTCTAACCGTAACTCTTTAGAAATCTGGCCCAAGGTCCATTATAGGGATGTGATCTGTCAGATCCAACCTGATCCGACCTGTTACATATAAATATCCGAGCGTTTCGATTAGATTAGATATCCAATTCGATCGAAAGAGAGGCTATATCTCCAACCGGTCCGACTTGATCCGTATAAGATTAGGTTGGATATTCGGGTATCTTATATATATATTTTAATTTTTATGTGTAATTGATTAATTATATAAATTTAATTTAAAATATATGTAATTATATATCTATTATTATTTATGTCAATTAAATTGTGATTGAAAATTTGCTATTCTCTTTTCCAACTGTTTTACTCTAATCAAGTTTGACCGATGTATTTAAAACTGTAGCCATGTATTTCAATACTGTCATTTGTTGCAGAAACAATCATATTTCTTTACGTGGTGTTTCAATATTCAATATGTTTTACTTCTATTTTGATTCCATTTCTCAAGTGTGTTTTATTGCATTAGTTCTTTGATATTTTCACAATTATTTTAATCAGTTATACTCTCGATATTAGATGGGAAGTAATGATAATTTAGATGAGATTTCAGTCTTCTTTTCTTTATTTATTATTATCCCCCCAAAAATCCTAACATTCCTATACAAATTCTGGGAACTTCTAATTTTTCTGGTATTGTCAGAGAGATTCGGAGCAAACTTTTAACATTGAATTTCCGACATCACTAATGTGAGTTTTTCTTATGTGCATTAATCTTAATTATTATTGATGTTGTTTTCAGTCAGTCGCCCAACTTAACCCTTGGAATGAAGCGTTTTGTTGCTTCTTCAATGTGTGGCTGTTGATTATTGATAGTATTTTCAATAGAAATCATTAAGATTGAAATCTAAGAATAAGATATCTGACTACTAATTGAATATGTGATTGAACCGAGTTTATTGCTTATGGTTCAATCTTTATTCGATATTAAAATCTATCTAACAAGGATATAAGTATTTTGGTGCATAAATAACAAGATATATAAAGGATTTGAGACAGACAATAAATCATCAAGTATAAAGGATTATGAACCTTTAATTTGAAAAAGTCAGATTTCTATTGATACCTTATTCTTTATGCATAGATATTCAACTGACAGTGCATTTAAAATTTTGATATCATCTACAGAGAATAACGTGAAAGTCTTCCAACTATTGCTCTCTCTACAAAGATTATCCGAGTCTAGAATATCCCAGAACCAAATTTTCTTCCTTAGTCCATGGATTATTTTAAGTAAAACTCAACATCATATGCTCAGGTTCAAAACTTCCCCATTTCTATTAGTTCACAATTACAATCCTGAAGTCTGGATTTAGGTCCCTCTCTACTTTTCTAATTCTTATCGCATAATCGTTGGATTGAAACAATCTGAATCGAATCTTTATTATGACTAATTTGTTAGTTATTTATTTATTTTCTTGTTCAATTTTTAAATTATAATTCAGTGGATAGGACCATTTATTGGAGCAACCATTACAGCCTTCTAACACCAATTCATAATCATGTTTAAATTGTTTATTTTATACTAGACATTTCTCTCTCCCTTTCTTTTGTTTATTAACATTTTTTTCCATTACGATTGTATAATTGTGAGGTTTTCTTCATTTATAAATCTATAAAGACTTGTATTTATATTGATTATATAATCTATGTTCATATATATTAGGAGAACGAATATATAAAGATTTGTGTCTATATAGGCCCATCTATGTTCATATATATTATGAGAACGAATTTATTTATATATATGAATTACGTGCTCCGCTCTTTTCCTTACACTTCCATCAATTTTACGGATGTATTGCTAAATAAGGTTTGATGAATGTCTTGAAATATGTATTTTATAGCTATTGAGTTTACCATATATAATTTTCCGTGCATCACACGGGTTAAAACGGGGTTAAACGCTAATGCATACAAACAGATGATTAGCTCGACTCCCCTTCCCCGGAGCTGGAAGCCATCCCATTAAAACAGGGTAAACGCTAATGCATACAAACAGATGATTAGCTCGACTCCCCTTCCCCGTAGCTGGAAGCCATCCCATCAAAACGGGGTAAACGCTAATGCATACAAACAGATGATTAGCTTGACCCATACTCTCTTGTGAGGAAATGTGCTGAAAATTTAGGTAAAAAAATAACTAACATGTTTATTATTACTTGGAGCATATATATATATATATATATATATATTTCTGATAGGATCCTACATGCTGGCAGCCGTGTTGGATATAACATATTTGCTTGATCCTTCCAATAGGCAACACCAACTAAAACAAATACCCGTAAGCGTCGAAGGATTGTAAATGGATAATTGGTAATTATAATTGTACGGATATTAAATAGACATCACATGTCAATGACAATACTCCAGATACATATCCTCTCCACCACAAAAACGAACAAAACAATTCGCTAGAACATTATCAAAATCTAGACAACTTAATTACTAGAATAACAACATTTGTAAACAATGTTGTGCATGTAACCCATTGGCTGGCAGTCGCATAAAACATATTCCAAGCCAAAATCTTTCTCCACCAACTAAAAGCCAGGGGAGATTCTTTAATTATGCTCACCAGGTTGTATACGCCCACCACGTGAACTGCGTCCACCGCGCACACCTCGACCACGTACCACCCTTCCACGCCCTCTCACTGAAGATGAAACAACTCCGGCTTGTCTAAGCATAGCCCTCTCTTTGGCTCGCTCTTGCAAATTTATTGTCGTTGATGCATTACTACTAGTTACAGGAGATGCCCTTTTTACGTCTTCTACATCTGAACTAGCATTGGGACTGCCTTGCTTTGAAACACTGACTTCTGGTGCAGTGGTTGTGCTTGTAGAGACATTCTCCTCAGCCACTGACGTAGCTTCACCGGTATGATCAGTTTCCCCTGTAACCTTGTCATTACCATCATTTGACTTGTCCAAAACTTCAGCATTCTCCCCCATTGCATCTCTTTCGTCATTCTTCTCTTCATATGGGACCTCAGAAGAGTTTATCTCACCAGCATCCATTGCGGTGACAGCCAGAGATTCATCATCATGCCTAGCTGGCGAAGCATCAGGGGTCACAACAGGCTCGGACTGGCCATCTCCTAGTTCCGATCTCTCCATTTCATTACCACCACCATCAATCTCTGGAACATCAGGCACGAGCTCACCTTCTTCCCTTTCATTTCCCACATCAGTCGCCAACCTCAAGTGCTCAGGCTCAACTTGATCTTTTAGCCCATCATCTGACACAAGCTCTGCTCCACCACGCCCATCCAAATTCTCCTCTAAAACATCGTTCTTGTCACTTTGCAAGTCAGCTTGACTTGCGACCCCATCAAATGGATGATCTTTGGGCTCCTCCACCTTCTCCCCAGGAATTTCAATCTCTTCTTTCTCAGGATCAAAAGCTTCCTCGCCTGAAGCCAGAGGCAACTCGTTAACTTCAGAAGCTTCTTCGTTTGCTAACTGGGTTCCAAGAGTATCCAAAGGGATACCAAATTGTCCTTCAGCAACATCAGACGAGGAATCTGAACCTTTAGACTTCTTTAGGACCGGAACTCCGACTTCAATGCCGGGAACACCATGGATGGCTGCAAAGTGTTCATGAAACTCCATAGAAGATGAAGCTAGGCGTTTCCGCAGTGAAGACAGGTTGCTTCGAGTTTCTACATCATTAGAAGATGGAGGTTTTCCATCATTATTTGTTGCTTCTATCTCTGACATTTCTACATCACCTGGCGGCTCTTCAGGTTTTACAAGTCGGGGTCGAACCAACTTCCTTCCCCCCTTCCGTGTTTCAGCAATGGTCTTGGTAAAGTTGGATTTTTTCTCACTTTCTTCTGTAACTTTAGCAGGAAAATGGCTTGTTGCAGGAGTGATTGTAGATGCAACGCCAGGGGCTGCAAAAGGTACCAAAAAACCTGTATAAGTGATGAGCATTCATAAAACTGAAAAGTGGGTAAGGAAATAACTTTGTCCACACTCCCTCAAGAAAAAGAAGAGAAGAAGAAAAAAAGGTAGGTAATTCGATTTTGCAGCAGATAGGAAACAAGACTGACCAGGACTTGATGAAGATGGTAATGAGGAATCTGGAGCAGGAGAAGTGTTTGAAGAAGCACCATTGCCTCCAAGCTCAATAAAAATTGATTGTGCTGACTTTTCAAAATTTTCAACAGCCAAGAAATAGCCTGCTGCAAGATCATCAAAGGTATTTCCAGTGAGAGGCTGGATCATTGATGTGCCCTGATGAAAAGCAATGACCACAAGTTCCAAAAGAAACATCAGCATAAAATGTGTGTAGATTGGCTAAAAGATGGGTTAGAATAGGTGATAGATGCAAGCAGGAGAATGGAAGTAAATATTATCACCTCAGGAAGATTTCCTTTTGCTTGCTTAAGTTTTTCGACTTCATCAGAAAGCTGATTTGTAGCTTGTCTGTGTTTCTCAAGCTCATTCACGAACTTCAACTTTTCCTATGTTAACACGAGGAAATATTAAGGACCAAATTGAATATCTGAGAAAGAACCAATTTGAACTGATTCTGCTGACCCATAAATAAATTCCCAAAAAGGCATGCAAAGTTTCAGAAATTCAATGTGATGAGGAAATAATAGATTTTATCGGAGAATGGAATTAAAAAGCATTTAACTTCAAATAGAAGTTTATCTGGCAGTGCAATATATTTTTGCATCTTTATATCTGAGGTAGCAGCAACCAAAATCGTGGTTGGGAAGGATAGCTGAAATTGAAGTAATAGGTAGGAAGAATACAAAATTATATCAATTATAAAAAATACTAAAGCCAACACCTCAAATCTCATCAATTGCATGGGTAATTAAATTCATAGTTCAGAGTCCTATTAACTGATCTTTTCCTAAAAAATTGGACGGAAAGAGGGAGAATCCCTATTGCCATGATTTGTCCTATAAGGTCAGTTAGAATTTCAGTTCCCAGTTGATAATAAACAACAGAAACGACTATTAATGATTGTTTTCCTATATCAATAGCATATTCAGAGAGTCAAAAACAAGAATACATCAAGGAGCCACCATTAATCTTATGTACCAAATGAATTTTCAATAATAAGAAATATCCTTGATTCAGGATATTTATTTTATGCAGTTAAAAAACTAGGAAAAGAACTATCCTGAATATGGATTTTATTGATCAATGTTGACAATAAGCTAGGGTGAATAAATGAACCTCATCTTGGTCAGGAATAAAATAATCAATGATGAAATTAGAAGTTTGCATAAAAGGATACTAAGTCAAACATCGATACAAATTATAGTGGTTATTATTATCAGTATTATTATTATTATTATTATTATTATTTTCAAGAACCTGCTCTACTTTATCAGAGGTATCCTTTATTGCCTTCTCAATCTTTAAGCGCTTGGTCTTCTCCGTCCGGTGGTCTTCCTTCTCCTTTTTCAATTCATCTCTCTGCCTCTCGAGATGTTTTTCAAGAATCTATGGTACATTTTTTAGAGAACATTTAAGAGATAATGGAAGCCAAAAAAATAATGGTAACGGAAGAGTAAACAAAAAGAGAATAAGGGTAAAAAATGAACCTGTATTTTGGTGTCCCTTTCCTCCCGCATTGCCTGCTCACCTGTCGTATCTGCACTGGATCTTTTGCCTATTACATTTGTTCAAGGGGGAAAGAAGGAAAAAAAAAAAAAGAGTTAAGTACAAAATAGTGCAGATTCAATATGAAGGAAGAGAAACCAAAAACTACCTTGTTTGAGATCCTCAAGCTGTTTAGAAAGAGCTTGATTCTCCTTGTTCACTTCCTCTTTTTCCTTGAAAACAATATCAAACTTCCTCTGCAGGACCATCAACAAAGTTAAGAAATAAATTATACTGAAGTGAAGTGATTAAGTTATCAGAAATCTCAACCCTATTGACTAATCGTAATCCAAGGAGAGATCATATAAATGACTTTTTAGGCAATACTTCATATCTTGTCTATATTGATAATAGGAAACCTTTAACTGAGACAAAATCTTCTTCTGTTTTTCTACTTCTGACTTTAGATTAGCCTGTACATGAAAAACATTAAAATTATCAAGGGAAAGCACAAAATCATATCATTGGTGTTTCCTTCACAAGAATAGCTCCTACAAAGCTGATACTGACATACCTCAGCTTGAAAAACCTCGTTCAATTTCTTCTCCTTCTCATTTAGTTCAACGCTGTGGCTAGAAAGGTCTTGCTCCAACCGAGATACTGTGTCCTGCTTCTCAGAGAGCAGTCCATTGATTTGTTCTATTTGTTCATCCTTGTCTCTCAGTTCGTCCTTAAATTTTAGAGGTAAAAGAAATTTTATTCATTATTTAAATTTACATCTTAGGTTCCTTTATATAGGAGAGAAAACCTAGTCTAACTACACAATACATACCTAAACAAATTATATTAGAATCCCTAGAAAATCGTAACTACCTAGCAACTAAACAGCAATTAACCAACAAACAAATTAAACTGATTTGTTTGCTGGAAGCGTAAGTCTATCTTACAATATTCCACAAAAGTTAAGAGTTAGACTAGCTATAAAAGATAACTGAGGTGTAACCTAAAATATCCAAAATAATAGTCATGATCAAAACTTGAAACAATTCTATCTACCAAATCAACTGTGTTACTACGCGCAATGAACTCTCACACATCACAATTAGGACGAGTATCAGAGTTAAATTGCCAAGATAGTCCAGCTTGCAAAAGAATACTTATTTTACCTTCATTTGTTGAACATCAATAATCATGCGATTATAATCTTCCACATCTATATGCTTAGACTTCTCAAGTAACTGCATGTATGAGAACAGTCAGGCAAAACTTAACTTGATATTTTATATAAATTAAACATAATCAAGCAACATCATGAAAGATTACAAGGTTCTCAGATATAATACCTCAGAAATCTTGTTTTGAAGTTGATTCTTCTCCATTTTAAGAATTTCAATTTCCATTTTACATGATTCAACCTCAACCTGTCTTTCCTTCAGTAAGCTCTCAAGATTCAGAGAGTCAGCTCTCAACTTTTGAGTCATTTCACGCAATTTCTAAAATCATATAAATCTTAATATTAGTGATCAATGACTACACCAAGTTAAAAAGAATATAAGAGAACAAGGAAAAAGGTGAAAAAAAAAAGTATTTAAAGAACTGAAGTTGACATAAGGTCTCAAGACATACCTGGCATTCTTCAAAATTGTGTTTATTTTCTTCTCGAAGTTGCATATTGCTTTCACGAAGTAAGTTCATCTCCCTAACCTGTATAGATGTTCCATATGACGGTAGGGAATGAAACACATGGAAAAGAGCACCTAAATACTTTCCAAGGATGGAAGCTCTACAAGAAATTAATCTCACCTGAAGTTGCAAGGATTTGATTTCTTCCTCAGTGAGCAACAATGCTCTCGAATTTTGACGCTCAGCTTTAAGTGATGCTTGAGCAGTTTCCGCTGCTTTAAGAGCACTCTCAAGCTGCATGGAGGAAAAAAAGTTAGTCACCCATGGTGACAATTATAAGAGAAAATTATCAAGATGAAAGAAGAACACAACATATATTGTCAATAGTTCAATAGCATGGATACTGATGAATCTGATGTAAACAATAATATATGATGGTATAAATACTAATGCACTGACTAATTTGACTCGGGGGCAGTGACAAAAGGTTTGCACAAACATGACAACTGACGAGAACAAATATGTACCATATACATGTACATGATACAAAGGAATCTTTATTAATTTAAATGAGGTAGCTTACACTTGAATAAGAAAGACAACAACCCCAAAGAGAAGATTCATCTTGCACTACTGGAAACACCGAAAAATGAGCAATAAGCGTGTCCATTCACAAATAGAGGAATGGAAGCCAACAACAAATGCTTGTACTCTCTTTTCTTACAATTAGCACTAGCGAATGTGAGACAAAAAATAGTGAGGGGTGGTTGACTTCACCGTGTAGTCTTCTATACTTTATGCACATCATTTTAAGAACAAAAGTTTATACGTATACTTTTAAGATGTTCATGTCCACATAAATTTTCACATTGTATACTTGTATGTAAATAATAACCAGAAGATGAAGCCACTTCTTAAGTTTTCCCTAAATTGCCAATTATACAGCAAGAAAAGTACTGAAACAAAAATCAGATAAGAGTGATGGAATGTTCATGAATTGAATTACCTGAGATTGCATTCGCAGCTTTTCCTGTTTTAACAAAGAGATCTCTGTTTCTGCCTGTATACAGAAGAGTAAACATCAGACATGCCTTTTAATCTGCAATCACGCAGAGAGCAAAGAGAGTAGAATCACTACGAGGGAAGAGTAAATACAATTTCTTTCGTTCGTCTGAGATAACTCATAACATTTTGCAAACCAGCATCCCCAAGTGTATCTGGAGCATTGCTGGCAGTAGAAATTCCAGCAGAATTACGATCTTTCTCAGCCAACTGTATGTGCAAAGCCTCAAGTTGACTGTGCAGAATTTTGTTCTGAATATCATAGAAGAATAGCTCCCAATGAGATCAAAATACACAGAGGTGTATAAGTCATGACTACTTACTGAATTATACTATTCAACTTCAGAAGAAAACATATTTACAAAGCAGGATCAGGAAAAAACATCTAAAATGAAATCATCCACAGAAAAACCTGTTCATTCAGCTCACTGTACTTCTTATCAGCTTCTTTCTTCAATTCCTCGAGCAATGCCTTCTCATGTTCCCACTTAGTTTTTAGTTCATTCTGTATCCAACAAACGAGATAGAAAGTATAAGAACTAGAAAACTGGTCAATAACAGAAGCACACTAGCAAATAAACAATTCAGATGCTATATCATCAAACATTTACACTAATCCATTTTTATTTATCTATATTTGAGTTGGGAAAAGAAAAACAGGGTGAGGAATTACATTTTCCCTCTTCAATGTATCTTCTGACTTGTGGAGCTCAGCTGCTTCCCCTTGCAGTGAGGCCAAAGCTAGTGAGGTTTGCTTCAACTCTAGAAGTGTGTCTGATTGAAGAGAAACCTAATTTAAAGCAGAGATTAGAATCAGCATCAGCTAAGATACTTATCATATGCAAGTTCAGGTAAGAAGAATTTTACAGGAATTAAAATTTTCAGTGGATGAACCACTGAAAATGTTGTGTGATAATCAATCTGCTATTAGCATTGCAAAGAATCCAGTTCATCACGATCGAACGAAGCATGTAGAGATCGATCGACACTTCATCAAAGAGAAGGTCGATGAAGGGATAGTTAAGCTACTGCATATGCCTACAAATTTGCAGATAGCTGATGTCCTAACAAGGCTCTACCAAGAATCAAGTTTGAAGATCTAAAGTCCAAGCTTGGTATGATTAACATCTATAACCAAGCTTGAGGGGGAGTATAGAATATTGTAAGATAGATTCACGCTTCAGCAAACAAATCAGTTTGATTTGTTTGCTGATTAAGTGCAAATTAGTAGCTAGGTAGTTGCTATTTTCTAGGGATTCTAATAGAATCTGTTTAGGTATGTTTTGTGTAGTTAAACTAGGTTTTCTCTCCTATATAAAGTAACTTAAGATGTAAAATTTAGAATATGAATAAAATTTCTTTTACCTCTAAAATTCACAAATATCAAGTTAGAGCAAAACTATCAAGTATACATATTGCACCTTGTCCAATGGGGAACATTTGATTTTATGTCAGAGTAATGGTGTAGAGTGATATTGGATCATAGAGAAGGAACATTTTTAAATTCGTATTCCCTTCTTTTATAGTAGAAAAACAGAAAAGAGTTCGCTGTTGAACTGGGTTAATTGTCCATCTCAGTGATATAACAATTTGGCTGAGACCAATAGGGGAATTGTGTAAATGAGCCTTTGTACAACTAAGGACAAAACCCATGACTAAAGCTTATTTTCAGGTGCAATTGATTAGCTATTTCTAAATATAATCTAAGTCACCTGTCTTTCAAAATTGTCTTGAGCAGCACGCCATCTCTGATTCTCCCTTTCCAAATTTTCTTTCAAAATATAAATCTGAATTTCCATAGCTTCAACCCGAGAACTACACATGAATAAAGTAAATAAGGCACTGTTGGGAAGTCATCTTTAGAAATATAGCAAGAATCAAAGAAAACCTTACGTTTTAGCTGCACTCTCTTCCTTTAGGCTTGTAATTTCTGCTAGATAAGAAGCTAAGATCTCCTCCTTCCCAGCAGCTGCAGAAGTCACTTCATTCAATTTCATTATAGATTCATCCTCAAGTTCAGAAACCCTCCTCCTAAGTGAAAGAAGTTCGCCTTCTAGTGATTTCTTCAGTCTGTTAGCCTATAAAGGGTACAAAGTATGTGGGAAAATATACTTCAGCAACAGTCAAAATCTCAATTTCTAATTCAAAGTACCAAAAATACCTCAATCTTGAAGTTCTCATGGGCACATTCCATCTGTTTCAAGGCATCTTCGTTTACTTGCGCTATGTTCTTGTACTGCAAAATCGACAAAGTTCTTTAGTAATCTATAAATCAAAATTCACTTGCTTTAAAATGAAAGGTAAGCACCTGTAGCATATGATCCTTGCTAGCTTGGGCTTCTGCTTTAAACTTTGCAATCTGTAGCTTTGCAACATTTAGTTCTGCGACAACCTAGACCAAGTCCAACCAAAGATGAAACATATCAAACAAATGAGAAACCTGCTGAGAAGTACATAACCCAGTATAATAATCAGTACATGCAGCAAAGGCCCCTGGGGAACAACCACCCTTGATAGGGCAGACTTGGCTCTATTTACACAACACAAATTTTAGCACAGTTTCTGCTACTTCTCCAAGATTTCTATTTTAATGTAAAGTGAAATCATTGCAAAATGAGAAAAGTAATTTGGATTTTTAAGAAACATAAACCACTTATATTCTAGATTGAACATATTAAAAATATACAAAACCAGATGTTTTAAAGCGGTTATTAACATATAAATGAAAATCATGTCCAATACTTATCAATCACAACTAAAGTTTTAACTAATAATAAAAACTTTCAACCAGACAACAACCTCTAATTGCTGAATCTATAATCTAACCTCACAATAATAAATAGCTACACAAGTACTTGTTTCATTAGAAATACATAAATATATATATATATCTTAGAAAACAGTATATTTTTTAGTGATTATATCCCAGAGTCAATTTTGAGAAGAAATTAACACACACAAGATGACACTAATTTGATCACCTAGACTTTGACCAACTAATTGTAGCAAAATTATCACAGCTAAGAGTAATTGTTTTATATAGATTCAGGACCATCTCGCCTCTCTAAATATGAAACTCAAACCGAATATTACTTATCGCTGCTAATATGTAACATCTCAGGAAAGTAATTGATACAAGAAAAGTATCTATCTAACGCAGTTACGAGATTGACAAATACAGATGAACCCTTACCTCATTACTCAACAAAGAGGAAGGTTCAATCTGTCCATCCACCTCAACAACCTGAAACATAGTTGAAAAAGAGGTAAAAAAAACATGGGGAATCAGTGAACCCCAATTACACCGAGTAATAAAATGTGCTTGTGTGATATGACAAGTATGATGGCCGCCTGTAACAGCCCTCTCGAATGAGTTTGCCTCACAGACACTGGACATACAGTCACTGTCAACGTAGCATCCATCACATTAGAGGCAAAGTAGTGAATCATGCACTAATAGCCACCTATGATTATTTTGAGACATCAATCCTGACCAAACCCCGTGTTTGGAAAGTGCATTACAACAGTTAAGCATATGTACGAAAAAGAAAGAAGAGTGAAAAATTAACTACTCATTTGAAAGGAACCAACAAAGCTGCTGCCATATGCAAGTCAGTCTAGGCTACCATGAGTTACAAATACCCAGAGCACTCTAACTATACTAGGCATGGAAGATATTTAGCTCTCTCATACACACACACACCCCAAAAGAGGAAGGAAAATAATAGACCTGATTGTCGGAAATTTTCATTTGCTTCTCCAAATCAGACAGTTTAGCCTACATTAAATCCAGAGAAGTGCACAAAGATAGTGACAAGTTATCATTACAATAGAAGAACAGTGATAAGTAATCCAAAAGAAAAAACCATTGATCCCAAGTACAGAGAGAATGACTGAGCATGGAAAGTTTGAAATAAGAAGACCCTGTTGAACAACATAAATACTACCTCAGTAACAGCAGCTCTAGTCTCAGCAGCGGCTAAAGCATGCAATGCATTAGCTAGTTCTTTTCCCATTTCTTCAACTTGTCTCATGGCATTCTTTATAGTCTGTTCCCGGTCAAATGTGAGAGTTCGATTGCTGTCCCTTTCTTCTTGCAGCTCTTTCTTTGCCTCGGCCCAATCCTTCTGCTCCACCAAAAAAAAAGGTTAGACAGAGGAACAAAAAAAAAGGAAGCTGAGATTGTCATTTGACACGAGAACATTGATCTAAGTAGATTACATGTGATTTATAATTCAGGCAAAAAAACCATTATCTAAATAGAAAAAGCAAAAAAAAAAAAATCTCTAAAGTGTGCATTGGTCCTTAAATGGTATAGTTTACCACAAAGTAGTAATCAAGTAGACCACATGACAACTCTGATAGGACCCGGTCTAGATAAATACGCATAGGGTTAAACTTTATTCTGCGATAATCGAAACAATCAAACTAACATAGGTTGGCTTACAATTTGAGAGGTAGACCGTCTCTCTCTAAGAGTCCTTACTCTCCAAATTTCTCAATACCTAACCCTAACCCTCCTACTGCTCATTATCCTACTACAACCAATTATCAAAATACCCCTTATAATAATAATACTAATAGTAAGACTAATACTAATAATAACTATGTTATGTTAGGCTTTATTTCTCCTAACATAAGTATGAATAACTGGTGGTCTAACAAACTCTTACAGCAACATTAAATGAATAGCCTAGTTATAAAACCATTAAGTTCGCACACCAATGAAAGATCATTAGCCCTTTCACTCTACTTTAATTTGAATGAGAGGCACAAAGTCAGAATACTTTATGCCATTGATATTTCTGTTTCATCAATGACAATCTCATTGATAACCCTCTTTCATCAATGACTTCTAGTTATTGAAGAAAACCCCTCCTGGTTGTGATGGTAGAGAATATTACAAACCTCTATTTGTTTTGTGTACACTTCTTGCCTTTTCCTTTCTGAAACTCTTGCTTCCTGTGGTTCCCAAAAGGTAGATTATAACCAAACAAATCAGGGGCAGCCTTGGGGTGGGGTGGGGGGGATTTAAGAAAAAAAAAGAAAGAACTGAATTGAATTCAAATGGGTGACCTCGCGTACTTCCTCCGCACTTTGAATAGTGTCCAAACTGGCCTGTAGACATTGAGAATTAATGAAAACATATATAGCTTATCACATCAGAAATTGAATTCTCACAAACTCTACCCGCAATCGGTGCACTCTCTCCGTCAGATTACGGACTTCATCACATGCTCTCTTTTCAGCATTTAGCAAAATTTCTTTTTCATTCTTTAAAACAGAAACCTGTTAACAAAACAAAATGTGAGACGAAAATTATCAATTAGATAATCTCAGTCTAATAGTGATATGATTTTTACCTCCATAGTCAACTTCCGAGAACACTCTTCAGAATCATTCAAAGATTCAGAATTTTCACGAAGTTTTCTTTGGTAGTCAACTATTAAATGTGAGAACTCCACATTCCGAGCTAGAACACCGTTCATTTCAACTCTCTGATATGTTATATATGACAGGAAAGTAGAACAAGAATATGATTCACATGGTGCATGACATGCCACATATCACAAAATTATAAGGGGACCAAGAAGCCAATTTCCAATTACCTGATGTTCATATTCTTTCATAAAACTATCGAGCCTCTCTTTAGCAAAGTTGGCCTCCAGTTCTAACTTGTCACGGTGTGATCTAAGTGAAATCATCTCACTCCTGAAAATGATAACAACAGCGAGATGATATGAACAATACTTATTTCTTTAAGAGGCAACCAATCGAATTAAAGACAAATGAAAAGAAAGAAAAAAGAAAAAAAAAAAATCACAACAGAACAAAAGAGAGATTCTCGAGTGTACCAGGCTTCATGATAAATTTACAGTGCATCCAATAAAAAATCACCAAAAAAGTAATTATGACATGATCAATCATTATTGGATATAGAGAAATTTTGAAATTTAATCTTGGCTGCCCAAGAACTCCTCAAAACAAAATTAAGAGACCACACATTAATTAAAAAATTGCAAATGGAGACAATGAAAATGGTAAAATAACAATACCAAAAAGATTTTTCCCCCCCTGGTGAAACATACTGAAAGAAAGTTCAAGTATCACTTCCTCGTATCTTTAGTTCCTGCTATTGGACCTAAAGAGTCATACTAAAGAAGGCAGAAACTATCTAACTAGACCCACCCCCCACTGGCCACTTTAAGCTCAATGCAGATGAAGTATCCAAAGGGAACCTTGGTCCTCCTAGATGTGGTCGGGTGCCAAGGACTGTACAGGATACCATGCTTGCAGAGAAAACCTTTGATGGTTAAAGAGCCTTGTGCTTGCACACACCTATGCACAGACCTATGGCTAGCTTAGTTTTCTACAAAGGTGTCCCATTTAGAGAGGAATCTAAGTTTGAGATGGTTCCCCAGCCAATATTGGTATCGTACAAGATGGATTTTTCCTAGTAAAAGGCCCTCCCAGCCTCTGTAAGATTAGCTATTTTGAAGACAAAAGGGTACAGCTCAGCTAGGAATGTAATCTTCTCATATTATTTGATAAGTCAAACCTCCAAGGTTTTATATTTTAAAAGTAAATATAACGATAGGTTGCCACTAGTAAAGAGGCAGAAGCAAAAGAAACCCTCAAAAAATAGAAGGGGGCTTTGGGAGCTTGCAGGTTAAAAAAAAGAGAGTTAAAGTGATTAGTCACGTTTAGGTACAGCAATTTTGCCAGTTTTTTACCCATGAAAAAGAAACAGAAAATTATGAGGAAACCAAGGCACATGAATTAATTAATGACAGTGTCAAAGACCAATTCTAGTCTCATACGAGGAGGAGAAAATATTACCTAGACCTGGCCAGATCCTCTTCAAGGACTCTTACTCGTTCAGCAGCCTGCTCTTGAGCGTTTTTAGTAGCTTCCTATTTAAAAGAAAAGTTTGTGGAGTTAGTTGGAAAGCATAATGAGAGATCCATGATTTGTTTCTTAACCAATGTCCATCGCCAACCTGAGAGCTTTGAAGAAGAAGAAGCTTGAGGTCAGTCCTCCCAGCATCTGCAGCAATCAACATTAAGATTTTGATGAGCAGGAATGAAATCAAGTTACCAACAACAATTACAGAACAGCTCAAACAGAATTCAAGATCGTTTACTATTCTAGGTTGTGGCATAAAGTCTCCAGCAAATTGAGTGTGTTCAATATATGACTTCAAAAAGATCCTTCCAACCAACACCAAGTACAGAGCAGATAATGGCCATATTAGTGGATTTTTATTATCTCATGTTGCTTTCTTGAAAAAATATCAATTAGTATGCATTCAGGCAAGCTTTACATAGAATAGTGATATTAATAACGAAAACACGAAAAACAGGCAGACAATGTTAACTATCATAAATAACCAAACCCAATGATTCAGCTTGTCATAAACAAACTATAATTTTAAATCTCAAGTTCTATACCATCATTCATATTGTCTTCCAGTCTATTTGCTTCAGCATTCAACATGGGAGATAAGTATAGACTATTGTAAGATAGACTTACGCTACAAGTATAGAATATTGTAAGATAGACTTACGCTTCAGCAAACAAATCAGTTCTTACGCTACAAGTATAGAATATTGTAAGATAGACTTACGCTTCAGCAAACAAATCAGTTGATTTGTTGGCTGGTTAATTGCTGACTAATAGCTAGGTAGTTGCAATTTTCTAGGGATTCTAATAGAATCTGTTTAGGTATGTATTGTGTAGTTAGACAAGGTTTTCTCTCCTATATAAAGAAACTTAAGATGTAAATTTAGGTTATGAATAAAATTTCTTTTACTTCTGAAATTCACATGGTATTAGAGCCACATATCCACTAAACCCTAGCAAATCAATCCCTCATGACAAAGTACAGGATGGCTATGGGAAAACTAAGTTCTCCTTCTGTTTCAAACCTAGAAATACCTCCAATCACGAAATCATAGTCGGTGGCAACCATGGAAACTCGGAGAACAATCAAGTCATCATCACCTGGCACAAAATGAATGAGAACAACTATGTTCAATGGTCTCATTCAGTAATGATCTATATCTGCGGACGAATATCTATCTAGTGAAGTAACCAAACCAGAAAAAGATGATCCAAAATTTAGGGTATGGAAGGCTGAAAACAGTATAGTCATGTCATGGCTCATAAATTCCATGACTATTGATGTTGGAGAAAACTTTCTGCCATATGAAACACACACAGAGATATGGGAAACAGTTAAGGAGACCTACTCAAACAATGAGAACACCTCAGAACTATTCGAGATAGAGAGTAACCTACATGACTTACGGCAAGGAGACTTGACTGTAACTCAATACTAAATGCCCTTATCCGCTACTGGAAACAACTAGATTTGTGCGAAATTCATCAATGGAAGTGTATTGAAGACATCCAACTATACAAGCAAATTGTCCAAAGGAAAAGATTGTACAAATTCCTAATTGGACTAAAGCAGAATCTAGATGAAGTAAGAGGAAGAATCCAAGGTTATAAACCTCCACCGAGTGTAAGAGAGGCTTTTTCTGAAGTGAGGAAATAGGAAAGCAGAAAAAGAGTAATGTTGGAATCTCACTTAGCAACTCAAAATATAGAAGTCCCAACCTTAGTAGTTAGAGACTCTCAATATCAATCAAGTGAGAATAGGCAAAGAAAAGAACGTCCATGGGGTGAACACTGCCGGAAACCTGGACACGTTAAAGGCACATGCTGGAAAATCCATGGAAAACCATCAGATTGGAAACCATCACGACAGCCTTACAAAGAATGCCGTGGAAACCATAGTATCTTGGAGGAACCTACTACAACCGGTGAATCTAATGTGTTCAGCAGGGAACAACTTGATCTACTTAAGAAACTGCTCAATCAGTCACCATCATCTTCACAACCCTCCTCAACTATTGGAACTGGGTCCATAGCTCAAAAAGTAACTTCGCTACTATCCTAAATACTATGAAAAAGAAGGACAATTCATGGATTGTGGACTCCGGAGCATCAGACCACATGACTGATGACAAAGCTCTCTTTAGTACTTTTACCCCTTCCTATGAAAATTTGATTGTTAGCAGATGGCTCACTCTCAAAGGTGGTCGGTTTAGGGTCCATCACAATATCAAAAGACCTTACCCTACACTCGGTCCTATTAGTTCCAAATCTAGACTGCAACTTATTATCTATCAGTAAACTCACCCGAGATATTAATTGCGTTACTAAATTCTTTCCATACTCGTGTGAATTTCAGGACTTGGATTTAGAGAAGACGATTGGCAATGCTAAGATGTACTCGGGGCTCTATCTCCTTAAGGTTTCTGATCCTCAACTGGACGGCTGCAAGTCAAAGTGTTTAGTGTCTAGAAGTTAAAATAGTTCTATTAGTCAACACCCTAAAGATAGTCTAGTGATGTTATGGCACTACCGATTAGGCCATCCAAACTTTGTGTATCTTCAAAAATTATTTCCATCTTTATTTTATAATAAAAGACCCTCTGATTTCAGTGTGAAATCTGTCAACTCTCAAAACACACCTAAAACTCCTTCCCTAATCAACCCTACAAAAAATCCCAACCTTTCTCTATGATTCATAGTGATGTATGAGGACCATCAAGAGTAAAATCCAACATGGGCTCGCTGGTTTATCACCCTAATAGATGATCACACTCGACTAACATGGGTGTTTCTCATGAAAGAAAAATCTGATGTGGGCCAAATCTTAAAAAATTTCAATTTGATAGTTAAGACTCAATTTCAAGCTAAGATACAACTGTTTAGGATAGATAATGCTAAAGGGTACTTCACATCCTCTCTTAGCACATATCTTTTAGAATAAGGGATTATCCATCAAAGCTCGTGTGTGGATACACCTCAACAAAATGGAATCGCAGAAAGGAAAAAAAGGCATCTATTAGATGTTGCAAGATCACTCATGTTCGCATCCCACGTCCCAAAGCATCATTGGGGTGATGCCATCCTCACCGTAGCCTATCTCATCAATAGAATGCCTTCTTAGATCCTCCAATTCCATACCCCATGTCTGACCATCCTAAAGACCTATCCCCACACACACCTCATAACCTCTATTCCTTTCAAGGTATTTGGCTGCTTTATTTTTGTCCATGACCACAATCCCACTAAAAGCAAACTCGATCCTAGGGCAATCAAATGCATTTTCTTAGGATACTCATCAAATCAAAAAGGATACAAGTGCTACTCCCCCAACACACAAAGATACTACAACTCCATGGATGTCACATTTTTTGAACAACAACCCTTCTATCCCAAACTTGACATTCAAGGGGGAAATTTGGTTATACATGAATATCAACTTTGGGATATCACAACCATAGAGCAAACCTCTTTTCCTAGTCCACCAAGGAGTGATAGTTTCCTATAAGATCCTATTCCCAATCTCCATCCTACTCAAAATACCCATCTTACTGAGCAGAACCCCCAACCATCTCTAGACACCAGTCAGCAGAAGACCTCATCACGTACTCTAAAAGGAAAAGAAGTCAAGTGGAAACAGAACCCCTAGTATATCATGAGCAAATCCATGAATCAAACTTTAATCCAAGGCCAAATGAAGATCTTCAAGGTAACCCTAATTCTGAATCTTCTTCTATTGAGTTGGAAAATGATAATATTAATTGGCCTATTGCAATCTTCTTCTATTGAGTTGGAAAATGATAATATTAATTGGCCTATTGCATTGAGGAAAGGTGTTAGATCAGGTACAAAGCATTCTATATGCAACTTTGTGTCCTATCAAGGGCTATCACCCAATTTTAGGGCATTGGTGGCCAACATCGATAGAATTCAGATTCCAAACAACATACGAGAAGCTCTAAGAACGTTTAAATGGAAAGCAGCTGTTTGTGATGAAATTTAGTCACTAGAGGAGAATGAAACGTGGGAAGTTACAACATTACCTTCGGGAAAACGTCCAGTGGGGTGTAAGTGGATATTCATGGTAAAGTACAGAGATGATGGGAGTGTGGACAGATTCAAAGCTTGATTGGTTGCGAAAGGATTTACTCAATCCTATGGAATTGACTACGAAGAAATATTTGCTCTAGTAGCAAAACTAAATACTGTCCGAGTCCTCCTTTCACTAGCTACAAATCTAGATTGGCCGCCACTATACCAACTAGATGTCAAAAATGCCTTTTTGAATGGAGATCTAATAGAGGAAGTGTATATGGATATTCCTCTCGGATTTGAGAATTCAGATACAATCAACAAAGTGTGCAAGCTAAAAAGGTCACTTTATGGACTCAAGCAATCACCAAGGGCTTGGTTTGACATATTTACAAAGGTGGTCAAGAGATATGGATACACTCAATGTCAATCAAATCACACCTTATTTGTCAAATTTTCTGCTATTGGAAAAGTTCCCATTCTTATAGTGTATGTTGATGACATTATTTTAACTGGGGATTATGAGATCAATGAGGAGCTAAGCAATGTCAAAAAATTCCTAGCAAGAGAATTTGAGATCAAAGACTTGGGAAATCTCAAATATTTCCTAGGAATGAAAATCGCTTGGTCAAAAAAGGGAATTTCAGTATCTCAAAGAAAGTGTGTTGGACCTACTAAAGGAGATAAGAATGCTAGGATGCAGGCCAACCGATACTCCAATGGATTCAACTTTAAAATTGGGACCTCAAAGAGGACGACATACCCGTTGATAAGGGCAGATACCAACAGTTGGTTGGGAAGCTAATCTACTTATCCCACACTAGACCTGAAATTAGTTTTGCTGTAAGTAAAGTAAGTCAATTTATGAATTGTCCAAATGAAGAACATATGGAGGTTGTTTACCGAATATCGAGGTACCTAAGGATGACACCTGGAGATGGTTTGTTCTTTCAAAAAACTGCAGTTAGAGATATTGAAGTCTACATTGATGCAGATTGGGTAGGATCAATCAAAGACCGAAGATCTACTTCAGGTTATTACACCTATGTTTGGGGGAACTTAGTCACATGGAGAAGCAAAGAGCAATCGGTAGTGTCACGAAGTAGTGCAGAGGCTGAATTTTGAGCTATGGCTCATGGGATATGTGAGGGAATGTGGTTACAGGAATTAAAATTTTCAGTGGATGAACCAGTGAAAATGTTGTGTGATAATCAATATGTTACTAGCATTTCAAAGAATCCAGTTCATCACGATCGAATGAAGCATGTAGAGATCGATCAGCACTTCATAAAAGAAAAAGGTAGATGAAAGGATAGTTAAGCTATTGCATATGCCTACAAATTTGCAGATAGCTGATGTCCTAACTAAGGCTATACCAAGAATCAAGTTTGAAGATCTAAAGTCCAAGCTTGGTATGATTAACATCTATAACCAAGCTTGAGGGGGAGTGTAGAATATTGTAAGATAGACTTATGCTTCAGCAAACAAATCAGTTTGATTTGTTTGCTGGTTAATTGCTGATTAGTAGCTAGGTAGTTGCGATTTTCTAGGGATTCTAATAGAATCTGTTTAGGTATGTATTGTGTAGTTAGACTAGGCTTTCTCTCCTATATAAAGAAACTTAAGATGCAAATTTAGGATATGAATAAAATTTCTTTTACCTCTAAAATTCACAATAAGTTAAATTGAATTTTATGCTAACGACATTTTAGTTTAGATTGTTAAGTGACCAGGTTTTATTTGGATCAACATTCGCAACTTTGTGGGTCCATATTGTATTTTACACCCAAACTAAAGTTCTGAACAATGAAACTAGCCGGATTGTGGTCCTATGTCAAATCCTAAAATGATAAATTTGCAGGCACAACAAACCACTCTCATACACTTCACTTCTTACTCTAACAAATAGCCGACTACAAATTTTCTCCGCGACATAAATGGATGCCTGATCAGAAATAGAAAATATTCAAAAGAGGCTGAGTGAGAGGAACAGACTTGGAGAAGCTTCAACAGAAAAGGGATGCGAAGAGTTAAGCGTATGCTCCTGTTCATATAATCTTTTATACATAGCAACCTGAAAATAAAACATTAAGCAATAAAATAAACATCAAAATAATATATAAAAACAAATGGGTTTTCCAACTTAATTATAGAAACAAGCAGTAGCATAAATAAAAATGGACTTACAGAAGTGTGAAGGGAATCAATCATGTGCCCTTGTTCTTTAGCTCTTTGTAATACAACTGCAACTTTAGATGCTGCTTCATCCGCATGTTTTTTCAGCTCCATTTCAAACTTCTCCTGCAAGCAATAATCTATCATTCATTTGAAAATAGAGTTTTCTTTGCAGCTATGCTGACATGTAAGCCAACCTTGGACTCTCGTTCTCTATTCTCAAGTTGGTCAGAAAGACTACGTACAAGACCTCGGAGCTGGACATTCTGCTCAACTAATCCATTTATGTCCTTAAAGGTCAACTGCTCAATTGTGTCATCCAGTAAAGATATTAACCACAGAAAATATTGTTAACAGATTAAAGAACTTGAGGATAAAGAACTTGCTGTTCAATAATAAGCACCACACATACAAGGTGTTCTGAGATAACATTTTCAGTAGCAGACTCTGCATTCATATCAAGGGAACAACTCTCTGACCCATTATCAAAACTTTCATGGCCAACAGATCCACAGCGAATTTGTATGTCTCGGCATTCTTTTAGAAGAACAGTTACCTACAAGTTTCAAATGGAGCATAGGATGTCATGACATTCAACGAATTGTAAAACATATGTCATAACAGCAGATGCTTTATGCAAAATATCATAAACTATAATTTGCATATCTGGCATTCCTTTAGTAGAACAGTTACCTACTAGTTTCCCATAGAGCATAGGATGTCATGAATTCAAGAAATTGTGAAACAGATGTCATACTAACAAATGCTTTTATTACAAATATCATACCTGTCTTTGCAGATCAATATTCTCTTTATGGGCAAGGGTGTGGTCACGTTCACATCGTCGCAAGTCAGCCTACAAAAAAATTGGATGAGTCCACCTATCAAACCAAGAAATTCTGACAGAATATAAGCACCTTCAGTGTTCCTTTCAAACCCATTCAGACAGCTAAGATAGTAATACTACTTGAACCAGGCAGTCCCACAAAAGACCAACAGTCACCCCCTCCAAAATATTAATTACAATACGTATAATATATATATATATATATACATAATTTGATTTCATTGTGTGGGTTTCTATGAATGTTTCTACATACAAAAATAGGTCACTACCTTCAGTTCCTGAATGTGTTTCTCCAAATTGTTTTGCTCAGAAATAGAGTACTGCAATTTTTGGTTTAGTATGGAGTATGCCTCAGTCATTCTCTCATGTTCCGCTGCATCAATGTCAGAAAGCTGCCATAAGAGCCAAAGAACTGGCATTCTAAACTAGACAATAATTGCACATCAGAAAAATCATAATTGTAGGTTGAATTTGAGTAGAGACTTGTAAATTGAAAGACGGCATACTATTCCCAAACAACAGGATTGTTTGGAGCAGTTTTAGCAGGATTTCATCCAATAGTTTAATATGTCAAAAGTGTCCAAAGAGACTTAAGTTATGATGGAGTAGAGAGATGCAACGCATCAGGTAGAAACATTTGGTCCAAAAATCCAAGGTCAGGGAGAAAAAATACACAGCATTAGTACCACCTTTCCAGTTGCCCAACTCTTGGGGAAACATGAATTTAGTTATTTACAAAAAAAAAAATCAAATAAGTAACTAAATAAATAAATGAGTGGGCAAAATCACCTTTTCTTTTGGTATTAACAAAAAAATGACAAGATCACTATTTGGTAAGTATAGGCCAAAGATCACATACAGGTACATCATAGACTTCATGCTTAACGGACTCCCTGAAGTAGACATCTATTAATCAAGTGTAAGCTATGAACCATACCTCTTTCCTCCAATATGACTTCAGCTTTCTCCTCTAATTCATACAGGACCTGCAAATGTCATGTTCAACTCAAACAAGACCTAGATTTTAACCATTATAAATCAAAACAGAAAATAACCCAACATTCAATTATTCACTGTTCAGCAGTTTAACTTTGCACTAACATTTACAGAAAATGGTATTTCACAAATCATCACCTTTATACTAGAAAAAATAAAAGAAAATAGGTTTTTTTGGCTGCTGTCCATTATAATGACTCAACATATTGGGATATCAGGTTGAAACCAATTTGGGTCCTTACTTAAAAATTGTTGGTTGAGGCCTCCGACTTTCACTTCCTATTTCAAGAGCTTGCATGTGAGGGGGAGTGTAAGCATTTGGTATGCTTGATTTACATTATTGGGCCATTTACTGATATTTTGGGATAATCAATAACTTGACAAAACCTTTTAGCCATCAAAACCCAAAATACCAATCTGTCTAAGCCAGTAAGCCTACAACTTATCCCTGTATTATGGTTAAGTTATGATAAAACGTATGTGTTTTTGAAGCATGTATCACATTATGCTATGAACCCGGTGAAACTGATCAGAAGACCTTGTTCCTTTGTTGCACTTTATAGATCAAAGAAAAGAAAGAAGCATTGAATGTAATAACTTTTGCAACACCGCCAACTTGAAATTTATTACTTCAATGAGCAAAGCCTACCCGTTGCAATACTGCCTCGGCTTCCTTCCGTCCTAACTGCTCATGTCGTAGGGCATCAACAGTCTCTTGATATTTGGCATACATTTTTCCCAGCTAACAAGAGTAAGATAATAACAAAGCGAGTCAAATGGACACACATTTATCATCAAAATTGATTGACAAAACTATAAGTCCGGACAAACAAAGATGGATTACTCACACTCCACCCATCTCGCAGAAGCGAAGCCGCTAAAGCAGTTCCAGAAATACCTAGAGGTATCGTGGGAACAAGGCTGCGATTATCATCAAGTATGTTATTGACTGCAAATGAGTCCATCCACCTGCCAAAAGATTGATAAGATTCAGAAATTCACCTCTACTTTGATTTGTTACTACTATAGATTAGTGTTTCATACCAATCATATGAATTGGAAACTATTTACATTGTGACTCAGATTAATTTGCCAAAAATACTATACAAAAAACAGAATCAACCTCCATGTCGGTGACATAAAAATCGAAAGATGCAGTGAAACTGTATTTATCTCAACTTTAATCCAAAAGTTAAAAATAGACAATGCCACCGAAAATATTATGCTATGCCACAGACTTACAACACATAAGCAACACAAACATATCAAGGTAACCAAATTGAGAAGAAATTATCCTTACGACATACTAACAAGGTTTTGACAAGGACCAAATGGTAAAGGCTGAAACTACAAGGTAATGTACAATGTACAATGCATAAACATAGAAAACATTCCGCCATGTTACCCTAAAAAATGAGAAAGAGGATGGCTTGGAATTAGTAGTAATTAAGTAAGATGAACATACTTGTCTGTCGTCAAGCTTCCGAGTGGAAGAAGATTCAATTCATTTGCTTTCCTAGTAGTTTCAATTTCAACTTCACATTTTTCAAGTTTCGCTTTCAATTCTGTAGCATCCTGAAATCGATGATGATAATGATGATAGAAATCTATCAAAGCATGGTGTGATGATGCCAAGAGACAGTATATTAGGTAAAGTGGAAGCTTGTAAATAGTACTAATAATAATGATGATCATGATAGAATTCCATAAGAGTATGTTGTGATGATGGCAAGTGACAGTAACATAGGTAAGGTCCTGATTTAGAATTTCCCATCTAGATACTATCCAGCTATGTTTTGTCACAAGATTTTCAGAAACCTTAAATAAGACATTTAGGTAAAATATCACACTCCCAGTTTAGATAACAATATCTTTTTTAGTCCCTAGGAAAAAACAGAAGCTAGAATTTAGTCTTATTCTCTTAGAAAAACAATGGCAGGAGAATGAAAATCATGGAAGGAAAAGGACTGAACCACAGCTTGAGATTAGAAGACCTTCGATCTAGTGCAAACCTTTTCAAATTGCTTTCTTGTAGACTCTTCCTTTTCAAGCCTCTCTTTGTAATCACTTTCAACTTGACTCAAGTGTGTCTAGTTACAATGGCAGACAAAGTACAAAGTCAAACCCAAACCACGTTCACCATAGGATCAAACCTGGAAGCTGAAAATTGAAGAAATTTTTTACCTCCAGGGCTTTTATCACGCCCTCCAGTTCTCCTGCCTTCTGAGACCATTCGTCAGAACTTGCTTTATATAGTTCAACAAGTTTATTTACCTGCAGATTGGTAGCAAAAGTTGTTCTAAAGATTGGGTACATCTATACTTTGTTTTGTCTCTCTCTCTCCATGAAATGCAGTCCATGCCAAATGGTAGGCCCTCTCTTAATTAAAAGAGTGAAATAAAGTGAACTCTATCATAGGAATAAGTTTTACAATTGGAATAATGGACTTGTATATTACGTCAATTGTACTATAAACTGAAGTCTTATCTCAAGTGGTTGGGCTTGATATAAATCATCATGTTTTAACTTTACTCTATTCATATTCAAAGTCGACCTCAATTGTTCGACACTCTACCACTTGGTTCATTCTTACACCACTATCGCCTCCACCCACTTCAACCAACAAAACACTTCTTTTCATACATTAAATGACCATACCTTCATATTATTAAAAAGAAATAAAAATAGAAATAAAATTAAAAATTAAAAATCGGATGTTTGGAAAACAAATCAATCACCATCTAAAATTCCGTCTTCCAGTAGCTTAGACATTGACACTTAAGGAAAAAGTTATTGAGTTTAGCATTCCATAAGTTGTACCAAACCCTTTCTGTTTTTACTATTCCCAATCCCAAAAATTGTTGCTACAAGTGAGAAAACTAAATTTTATATGCATAAGTAGGAATCAAACAAATGTTTAAAAGTATTTACAATAAGATTTACAAGTTTATGAAGACAGATGAGCATTAATGCCTAAAATAGTAGCACAACCCCACAACGATAATGAAGCCTTTAAACCGACAGCTACAAGAACCAGAGTGTGAAGATTATATATACATATATACACACTGCATAATATGCAGAGCACAATAACAAATACCAGACAAAATGTTCTATAATACTAGCACATCACAAATTATAATTTGCACTCCTATGGATGCACGACAAAACCAGCTAACCAAACCATATTAGACTAGTATCCCTAGTTTGATCGCCACTATCATCATAGCTGTAAATGGAATCAAAGTTCATGAAACCAGCTCGAAAAATTATATAATAGAAAAATGTAGGGAAACGCCACAAAAACCAATGAACTTTGTCATTATCAACACCCTCAGATACATATATAACCTCAGAAGATGGATAGCAGCATTGGAAATCACACAAACAAGGAAGAACAATTAATGAAGCTCACTGTTGAGAGTTCAGCAGAAAGTTGCTCTTCATTTGTGGCAGCAGCTTCTTTAGACGAGCATAATTCCTACAAAAATGACAAATTTCATATATGTTACTTGTATAAAAGAAGAGACATTAAACATTCTTATAGACATATAAAACCCATCACACCTCCTGAAGAGATGCTAGCTTCATTTCCAGCTCCCTCACTCTTTCCTTGTTCCAATTTAAAGACTTTGAACAGTCATCAAATTGTCGTTGGACCTAAAAGATTTCTCATAAAAGGATTATAAGTGATCAGTAAAACTATACTGGGCTGTTCAGATGTTTATTATTAAAACTAGAGATGTCATAAGAAGGGACATACATTTGCAAGCTTAGAAGATAGTTCTGCCTCAAAGTTAGAATGAGTCTTCCGTAGGTCAATAAGACTGTCTACTTTAGCACTTAACTCATCATTAAGCCAAGTATTATGTCTCTCAATGAGTTCTTTCTCCTGTTTACAACAAAGGTCTATAAGAAACTCACATCACTTAAGAGGAGCAGTGCGGAAATAAGATGGGATGGGAAGAGGAACGTGAAGAAGCAAACAACAAAGGGAAACATTTGAGTTAACAGGAAATCACAACTGCAACTGACTCGGCCAACAAAGATAGATACAATCTCAAGGAATTTCAAAAAAAAAAACAAAAAACAAAACAAAGCAAAATGCAATTCTGGACCTAAACATGATTGACTATAATAAGTAACTAAAAAATGTACCATTCCATATAACCTGATAGAAATGAAGAGCCAGAGGTCAGTGGGCCCCACATACCCATAACAAGCATAGCACCTCCCTTGTTCTTATGCAAAAGAAAGTCCATCAAGGACCTCATCAATTATACGACTTTGAAATTCCCAAAGAAAAAGTAGCACAAAAAAAAAGGTGATTGGACTAAATTCCAATTGATTCTTGTAGCATAAGAATCACATGCATTTTGAACAATCACAGAGGAAATTTTACCCTCCATTTAGCATCTCTTGAAGCTCATAGATGTATCAACAAGTGTTTAAGAAGAAAAGAAGAGATAGTTATATTCTCCAACGAAGCTGATTGTGTGTAGAGAAAAATTTTCCACCATTATACAGTAATCTACTGCTTTCTGCCCTGCCCACTACATAGAGACACACATACAAACTCGGAGCTTGGAAATGAAAATTAGTGCCAGTAATGCCCAGACAAGTTTCATACCCTCGTTTCCATAAACCAGAGTTCAAACTACCATCTCAATCTTTACACAAACATATTGGAGGTTAATCATGCGTCACTAATGTAGTTTGAGCAAGTTTTCATACCAAAATTAAGTCGCCTTAGTCAGCCATACGAGAAGAACGAATGGACTGAGTTAGAAAAAAAGGTGTTCTACATTTTCAATAGACTAGAACATATATATAGTAAGACCTAAACAGAAACGGCAGAAGTACTTCAGACAACCTGTGAGAGACGAGTGCAGACCGACTGGGAACGCACCAACTCTGCCTCAATTTCACTTAAACGGACCTCCCTTTGAGCACCAGTGTTTGACAAGCTTACCTTCAAAATTCAATAACAAGACAGTGTCTCAGATGGGAAGACAGGAATCTCACAAAAAATGAGGAACAGGTGGAAACGGAAATGGTGGTATACGAATCTATCGAGATAGCTCTTGATTGTTGCATTCTTGTCACTAATTTCGAGATCCTTGTGCTCTGCCAACTCCATCAGTTGTCTTTTCGAGCTCTGAAGCTCCGACAACTCCGTCTTCAACCTCTCTATCTCTCCATCCTTTCCAATCTACAACTCGTCACCCAAATGAGAGAAATATTAAATTATCGAAAGGAAGAACGAAACGCTCATACATAGATCTTAATACGAGGGTGGATGGGAACTATAGGGAACGTATTCTTACAGAAAGAAGAGTGAGTTGGTGCTTCCGGGACTGGACTTCGGCAAGTTCAGATAGACGCTGATCGAGGGAGGATTGGAGGTGAGTATTGTGTGCCTCGAGCTTCGAGAACTCATCGGAGAGAGAGACGTACTTCTGCTCAAGGAGGGAACATGTCTGCTCGGCGGTTATAGAAGTAGCATCTGTTTGGGCCTTCACAGTCTCGAGCTCATTATAAAGACCTCGGATGAATGCATCGGCCTTCTCGGCGACCAAAACGGCATCGTGCGAGCACTGGGAGAAGTCCTCGTCAGAAATGAATAAGTGAGTCATCTTCCTCCGTTCTTCTTCGGCCCAATATCAACGATACGGGCAAGAAAGCTTGAAGATGTCTATGGCGATCGATAGAGGTTACAGAGAGAGGGCGGGTTACAGGGCGATGGAGAAGTGACTACTTTGGGAGATGGAAATCAGGAAATGTAAAAAAGTTGTGTTCTAATAGTGGAGTATAAAAAGAAGTGGAGCTTCTGGAGCCCTTCGCATGACCGGCTTGGTATCTGGTACGAGGGCCCATGTTTTATGAACTGGATTTGGGCCAACATTTATAAACTGAATTTACTCGGGCCAAATTCCGTAATCTATTGACATCACTGTAAGATAAAAGGGAGTTTTGCCCAAGCCCATGGCTTCTTCAATGAAATGACAATCAACGTGAATGGTAATGTTGTAAATACTTGGTATCAGGAGACTTCTATCTAACTAGAATAAGAAGAACCATAATAGGATCTGTTTTAAATGAAATAGTTCAAGGCTTGAAGGTACTAAATACTTTTAGGGGACACATATCGCTACCTGTATGATAAAAGAACAATATATATCCTATTCGGGAAGATGGTAAAGAAAGTGTGCTGTAAGAGTTTACCCTAGAGGAACATCATCATCATCGGGAGGCAAACCATGGCATTGAGAACCATTCATCATTTTTTGCTGATAACTTATTTTCAACAGTAGATCCGTCTGAAGGTAAGAAAAACTCTTGGTGAAAATGACGAGCTTTGATTCTACATCTTCTTAATTTTTTTTTTTGGCCAAAACATTTTCTACTTGTGACCATCATTTGAATCTTTTCTACCGAGGAATATCTTCTTCACTTGAAGTGAGTTGTGACCATCATTTTTCTTTAGATGATTGACTTTGATGTATCTTACTATCTTTTGATAAGTGAGGCAAGAAGTGCATAAGGATGCTGGATTACCTAGTGGCAACATGTTATGGGGTGGTGATTCCGCTTATGATTACCTTAATTTAAATTTATTTTATTTTTAAATAAAAAATAAAAATATTTGAATAATTCTATTTCTCTTTTTTCTTCTCTCTTTCTTTTTTTCTCGTCTTTCTCTTTATAATTTGTAAGAAGACAAAAGACAAAAGACGGCCTTACTTTTCTGATTTACTTCCGACTCTTACTCCTCCATTCGAGTAACCCTTAATTTACTCACAACTTTAAATCTAAGATGAAGTTATGAATTCAAAGGTAAAGATATGTATTTGTATCCATTTTATTTTTTTTAAAGACTGATTTCGTCTAATTTCTACTGGATCGAAATCTTGCATTTGTTTCTTATCATATATTTTTTTCAAATATTGATCCCAAATTTAAGAATTTTTATTTTTAGGAATGACATTATATGTATTCATAGCAGTAAGTTTTGATGAGTAATGAAAGGATGATGATGACACTTTAAAATTATCGAAATCTTGAATACCAAAAGGTTTAGAAAGATGGAAGACTATTTTAGTTAAAACATGCATAAGTTTCAGTGATTTGTTAGAAGTCATTTACAATAATATTTGCATTGATTCTAATAAATTTGGTATGAAAACATCATATAAGCCGTTATTGTCATCGATCACTCATCTAATATTTATAGAAAATAAGATAGATATGAAGCTGTTTTTATATAATACATATTTGGGTAATTTATCTCCAATATATGTGATATTAATTCTGAACGAGATAAGTAGTGTGCATGTTAAAGAGTGACATCAGGTACCCGATCTAGTAATGATGAAAATAGTAATTTTATTAGTTATGTTGATAGTAGTGATGAATGTAACGCCAGCCTTACTAGCTACTTAGCTTATCGAATAATTTTGAAGGAAATATGTATAGCTAGTAGGTATGTTACTTTCTAACTTAACTTTTAAAATCCTTATCATAGGGAATTAATCCCAAAACTTTTAAACAAGAACTATTTTTTTTCAATATATATATATTTATACATATCTATATAGATAGATATATATATATATAAGTTTTTCTTAGAGGTTTTTAAAGTTTTTTTTCTTTCCACAGATCATGTTCCATATGTACAATCACACGAGATTGATCTTCTTCATTCGCCTGATCCTTAGTCTACAACTTTACCTTTGTAATTTTTCCTACAACATAAGGGACCAAATCTGTGAGGTAGAAGCTCAGTAAGTATAGGGTCCTGCTCATAGGTATTAATATTTTAATGACTATTTTAAATTAATGCCTTTATGATTTATACCTAGCATGCATGATTTCCTATCATTTTATATGCTTGGGCCTTGAGGATGCTATCGCTGGTATTTCAACTGATATCTAATTAGTGTTGCGCTATGACCTTTATGATTGACAATTAATTCTTCTTATGACCCGATATTACCTCACTTTAATATTATGCATATGCATGCTTATGATCTTTATTTACTTTAGCATAATATTAACTCATTTTAAATTGAAAGTATAAACATATGAATTTAATCGTAGCATGTCAAAAGTTATATTATCCTTAAACTATCATACTATATTATGTTCATACTAGTCATGATCTCATGGTGATAAAATCATTTAATTTCTACTTAATATAATCTATAAAAATCATAATCCTTAACATCAACATTAACCTTAGCATAACAAATATTATCTTCACTTCATCATGCTTATTAATAATTAACTATCCTCAAATCAATATAACAATCATTCAAATAATTTTAGTATCACAATAACAAACAAACAGGCAATATCCTTGTATTGTAATAAGACAATACTTACAGAGCTTTTACTGAGGGTTGGTAAATTGAAAACCCTAATTTTTTTTCTTTTTTCCCTCTTCTTCTCCTCTTTTTCCTTTCCTTCTTTTTATCTATTTTATTTTCGTTTATTCCTTTCTCCATTCTTTTTCTTCTCCCTCTCTTTTCACTCCATCACCATTAACTTACTTCTTTGTTATTCATTTCCTTAAGGTGTAAGGCCCTTTTATAGCAGGAGTTATCTCATGGTAATGTTGACACCATTTTAGGTTGGGTGTCAATTTCTATGCTAAGCAAATGCAAAATGGTGTAAATTTGCATGCTAAGCAAATGTGAAATGGTGTCAATTTTCAGCCTAAGCCAATGTCATTTGGTAATTCAAAATCACGCATTTAGACAGTTAATGCCAATTTATTTATTTTAATTAGTTGAGCTTAAGCCACCTTTAATTTTGGGAATCGGTAAAAAGATTCCCCACTATTTCTATTATTAAAATTAGGTATAGATGAGAATTAAAATTTACTAATAAGTCCACTTTAAATTTATTTTCCTATTATTATGCATAGTTTAGAAATATTAGGGAGTTACAATAAAAATCTAAATCATGGTCTGAATCTGGATGTGGACCCACATATTGATTATGAGATTGAAGTTGAGAATGACAAAGAGAATGAGGGTGATATAGAGGATGAAGATGACAGGTTTAGAAGAATGGAGGAAGAATGTGATAATTGTCATAACAATGAAATGAATCAAAAATTTTTTCCGTACAAGGGTGATTTCTTTAACAGAGTACTACGTATAGTTAATACTTTATATCCTTCAAATAATACGACTACTCTCAATTTACCGCCACTTGTAATCCAACAACTGACAAATGAAGATAGGGTTTAGGGTTTGGGGTATAGGGTTTTAAGTTATAGGGTTTAGGGTTTAGGGTATAGGGTTTAGGGTTTAGGGTTTAGGGTATAGGGTTTAGGGTATAGGGTTTAGGGTTTAGGGTATAGGGTTTAGGGAATAGGGTTTAGGGTATAGGGTTTATGGGGTTTAGGGTTTAGGGTTTAGGGTTTAGGGTAGGTTTAGGGTTTAGGTTTATGGGTTAGGGTTAGGGTGTAGGGTTTAGGTGTGTAGGGTTGTAGGGGTGTAGGGTTTAGGGTTGGGTTTAGGGTTTAGGGTTTAGGGTTTAGGGTTTAGGGTTTAGGGTTTAGGGTTTTAGTGGTTTAGGTTTAGGGTTTGTTTAGGGTTTAGTTTAGGGTTAGAGTTTAGGGTTTTAGGGGTTTAGGGTTTAGGGTTTAGGGTTTGGGTTTAGGGTTTAGGTTGGTTAGGGTTTAGGGTTTAGGGTTATTGTTTAGGGTTTAGGGTTTAGGTTTAGGGTTAAGGGGTTAGGGTTTAGGGTTTTAGGGGTTTAGTTTAGGGGTTGAGGTTTAGGGTTTAGGGTTTAGTGGGTTTAGGGTGTTTAGGTTTAGGGTTTAGGTTTAGTGTTAGGGTTTAGGGGGTTAGGGTTTTAGGGTTAGGGGTTAGGGTTTAGGGTGTTAGGGTGTTAGGGTTTAGGGTTTAGGGTTTAGGGTTTAGGGTTTAGGGTGTAGGGTTTAGGGTTTAGGGTTTAGGTGTTTAGGGTGTTAGGGGGTTAGGGTTTATGGTTTAGGTTAGGGTTTAGGGTTTAGGGTTTAGGGTTTAGGGGTTTAGGGTTTTGGGGGTTTAGGGTTTAGGGGTTTAGGGTTTAGGGGTTAGGGGTTAGGGTTTAGGTTTAGGGGTTTAGGGTTTAGGGTTGTTAGGGTGGTTTAGGGTTGTAGGGTTTTAGGTAGGGGTGAGGGTTTAGTGTTTAGGGGTTTATGGGTTTAGGGTTTAGGGGGTGTAGGGTTTAGGGTTGGTGTAGGGGTTTGGGGTGTAGGTTAGGGGTTAGGGGGGTGGGTTTAGGGTTTGGGTTATGGTTGGGTAGGGGTGTTAGGGTTGGTTAGGGTTGGTTTGGGTTTGGGTGGTTTAGTGGGTTAGGGTGGGTAGGTTTGGGGGTGTGGTAGGGTTTAGTGTTTGGTTAGGGTTAGGGTTGGGTTGAGGGGTAGGGGTTGGTTTAGGGTTGGTGGGGGTGTAGGGGGGTTAGGGTTAGGGGGTTGGGTTTGTGTTTGGGTTGTGGGTGTTTAGGGGTTTGGGTTAGGGGTTGTGGGTGTTAGGGGTGTGGTTAGGGGTTTAGGTAGGTTAGGTGTTAGGTTGTTTGGGGGGTTTAGGGGTGGTTTGGGTTAGGCGTGTAGGGTGGTAGGGGTTTGGGGTGTTTAGGGTGTGGGGGTTGGGGTTAGGGTGGTAGGGGTTTAGGGGTGTGGTGTTTGGGTTTGGGTTAGGGGTTTGGGGTTGGGTGTGGGGGTGGGGTTGTGGGGGGTGTGGGTTGGTGGGTGGGGTTGGGGTTAGGGGTGTAGGGTGGGGGTTGTAGGGTTGGGTGTGGGGGGGTGGGGGTTGTAGGGGGTTGGGGTGTAGGTTTTGGGGGGTTTGGGGGTTGGGGTGTTGGGTGTTGGGGGTTGGGGGTGGGGTGTGGGGGTTGGGGTTGTGGGGGTTGGGTGGGTTGGGGGGTGTGGGGGTTGGGTGTGTGGGGTGGGGGGTTGGGGGTGGTGTGGGGTTGGGTTGGGGTTGGGGGTGGGTTGGGGGGTGGGGTGGTGGTTTGGGGTGTGGGGGTTGGGGTTGGGGGTGGTGGGGGGTTAGGGTTGTGTGTTGGGGTTTGGGTAGGGGGGTGGGGGTTGGGGGGTGGGGTGGTGGGTTGTGGGTGGGGTAGGGGGGTTTAGGGTTTGGTGGGTGGTGGGGGTAGGGGGTTAGGTTAGGGGGTGGTTAGGGTGTAGTGTGTAGGGGGTGGGTTGTGGTGGTGTGAGGGGTTAGGTGTAGGGTTGAGGGGTTTGGTGGTGGTTGGGGTTTAGGGTTAGGGTGGTTTAGGGGTTTGGGGTGTTGGGGTGTGGGTGTTGGGGTTTGGGTGTTAGGGTTGGGGGGGTGTAGGGTGTGGGGTGTAGGGTGTGTAGGGTGGGGGTTTATGGGTGTTTGGGTTAGGGTTGGGGGTGGGTGGTGGGTGTTGGGGTTTAGGGTGGGGGGTGGTGGTTGGGGTGTTGGGGGTGGGGGGTTTGGGGTTGTGGGGGTGGGGTTTGGTGTGTGGGGGGTGGGTTGGGGGGTTGAGTGTTGGGTGGGGGGGTGGGGTTTTTGTGGGGTTTGGGGGGTAGGGGGGTATGGTGGGTTGGGGTGTAGGGGTTGGGGTTGGTGGTGTTGGGTGGGGTTGGGGTGATGGGGGGGTGGGGGTGGTGGTTGGGGTGGGGGTTGGGGGGTTTGGGGGTTGGGTGTGGGTGGGGTTTGGTTGGGGTGTGTGGGGTGTGGGGTGTGGTTGGGTGTGGGGGTGGGGGGTTGGTGGTGTGGGGGGTGGGGGTGGGGTGGTGGGTGTGGGGGTGGGGTGTGGGTGGGTGGGTGTGTGGGGGGGTGGGGGTTTTGGGTGTGGGGTTGGTGGGGGGGTGGTGTTGGGGGGTTGGGGGGTTGGGTGTGTGGTGGGGTGGGGTGGTGGGTGGGGTTGGGGGGGTTTGGGGGTGGGTGGGGGGGTGGGGTTGGGGTGGTGGGGGTGTGGGGTTGGGGTGGTGGGTTGGGGGGGTGGTGGGTGGGTGGGGGTGGTGGGGTGGTGGTGTGGGGGGTGGGTGGGTGGGGGTGGGGTGGTGGGGGGTTGGGGGTGGGTGGTGGGGTTGGGGGGTGGGTGGGGTGTGGGTGGGGGTGGGGGGTGTGGGTTGGGGGTGGGTGGTGTGGGGTGGGTGTGGGGGTGGGGTGTGGGGGGGGTGGGGGGTGGTGGGTGGTGGGTGGGGGTGGGGTTGGTGGGTGGGGTGTGGGGGGTGTGGGGGGGTGGGTTGGGTGGGGGGGTGGGGGGGGTGGGTTGGGGGTGGGGTGTTGGGTGGGGTGGGTGGTGGTTGGGTGGTTGGGGGTGGGGGTGGGTTGGGGGGTTGGGGTGTGGGGTTGGGGGGTGGGTGGTGGGGTGGGGGTGGGTGTGGGGTGTGGGGGTGGGGGGTTGGGGGTGGGGGGTGGGGGGGTGTGGTTTGTGTGGGTGGGGGTTGGGGGTGGGGGGAGGGGGTTGGGTGGTGTGGTGGTGGGTTGGGGTTGGTGGGTGGGTGTGGGTGGGGGTGGGTTGGGGTTGGGGGGTGGGTTTGGGGGGGTGTGGTGTGGGGGTGGTGGGGTGGGTTGTGGGTGTGGGGGGGTGGGGGTGGTGTTGGTTGTTGGGGGTGGGGTGGGTGGGGGGGTGTGGGGTGGGTGGGTGGGTGGTGGTGGGGGGTGGGGGTTTGGGTGTTGGGGGTTTGGGTTATGGGGGTGTGGGGTGGGTGGTTGGGTGGTGGGTGGGTGGGGTGGGGTGGGGGTGGGGGGGTGGGTGGTGGTGGTGGGTGTGGGGGTAGGTGGTGGGGGGGTGGGGGTGGGGGTGGTAGTTGTGGGGGTTGGGGGGTTGGGTTGTGGGTGTGGGGGTGGGTTTGGGTGTGGGTTTGGGGTATGGGGTGTGGGTGTGGGGGTGGTGTGGGTGGTTGGTGGGGGGTGGGTGGGGTTGTGGTGGTGGGTTGGTTGGGTGTGGGGGTGGGGTGGGTGGTGGGGGTTGGGGGTTGGGGGTGTGGGGTTGGGGTGTGGTGTGGTGGGTGTGGGTGGGTGGGGGTTGGGGGTGTGGGGGGTGGTTGGGGTGGGGGTGGGGGTGGGGTGGGGTGGGGGTGGGGGGTGGGGGGTGGGGTGGGGGGGGTGGGGGTGGTGGGTGGGTGTGGGTGGTGGGTTGGGGTGTGGGGTGGGGGTGGGTGGGGTGGGTGGGGGGTTGGGGGTGTGGGGTGGGTGTGGGGTTGGGGGTGGGGTGGGGTGGGGGGTTGGGGTGGGGGGTGTGGGGGTGTGTGGGGTGGGGGGGGGTGGTGGGGTGGGTGTGTGGGGGGGTGGGGGGTGGGGGTGGGGGGGGTGGTGTTGGGGGTGGGGTGGGGTGGGGGGGTGGGGGTGGGGTGGTGGGGTGGGGGTTGTGGGTGGGTGGGTGGTGGGGGTGGGTGGTGGGTGTGGGGTGGGGGTGGGGGGGTGGGGGGGTTGGGGGTTGGGGGGTGTGGGGGGGGGTTGGGGTGGGGGTGTGGGGGTGGTGGGGGTGGGTGGGGGGTGGGTGGGGGGTGTGGGGGTGGGGGTGGGGGTGTGGGGTTGGGGGGGTGGGGGTTGGGTGGGGGGTGGTGGGGGGGTGGGGGGTTGGGGTTGGGGGGTGGGTGGTGGGGGTGGGGGTGGGTGGGGTGGGGTGGGGGTGGTGGGGTGGGGTGGTGGTGGTTGGGGGTGTGGGGTTGGGGTGTGGGGGTTGGGGGGGGTGGGGTTTTGGGGGTGGGGTGGGGTGGTGGTGGGGTGGGGTGGGGGTGGGGTGGGGGTGGGGGTTGGGGGTGGGGGGGTGGGGGTGGGTGTGGGGGTGGGGGTGGGGGGGTGGGGGTGGGGTGGGGGTTGGGGGGTGGGGGGTGGGGGTGTGTGGGGTGGGGTGTGGTGGGGGGTGGGTGGGGGTGGGTGGTGGGTTGGGGGTGGTTGGGGTTGGGGGTGTGTTGGGTGGGGGTTGGGGGTGGGGGGTGGGTGGGGGTGGGGTGGGGGTGTGGGGGGGTGGTTGGGGGGGTGGTGGGGTGGGGTGTGGGGGGTGGGGTGGTGGGGTGGGGGGTGGGGTGGTGGGGGTGGTGTGGGGGTGGGGGGTGGGGGTTGGGGTGGTGGGGGTTGGTGTGTGGGGTGGGGGGTGGGGGTTGGGGTGGGGGGTTGGGTTGGGGGTGGGGTGGGGGTGGGGTGGTGGGGTGGGGGTGGGGTGTGGGGGGGGTGGGGGTTGGGGGTTGGGGTGGGGTGGGGTGTGGTTGGGGGGTGGGGTGGGGGTTGGGGTGGGGGGTGGGGGGTTGGGGTGTGGGTTGGGGTGGTGGTGGGGTGGGGGTTGGGGGTTGGGGTGGTTGGGTGGGTGGGGTTGGGGTTGGGTTGTGGGGGTGGGGTGGTGGGGGTGGGGTGTTGGTTGGGGGGGTGGGGGGTTTGGGTGTGTGGGTGGGGGGGTTGGGGGTGGGGTGGGGGGTTTAGTGTTTAGGGTTTAGGTTATAGGGTTTAGGGTTTTAGGGGTTTAGGGGTTGTGGGTTTAGGGGTGTTTGGGGTTAGGGGGGTAGGGTTTATGGTATCGTGTTTAGGGTTTTATGTTTAGGGGGTTTGGTTTTAGGGTTTTAGTGTTTCGGGTTTTAGGGTAAGGGTTTTTCGTGTTTAGGTTTATAGGGTTTAGGGGTGTGGGTTTTGGGGTTTTTATTGTTTTTTTCTCGGGATTGGTTTTGGGGTTTATTGTTTGTGTTTAGGGTTTTTGGGGGGGGGGTTGTGTGTTTTAGTGTATAGGGTTTCTGGTTTAGGTGTGTAGGGGTTGGGGGTAAGGTGTTTTGGGTTTATGGTTAGGGTTTCGGGTTTTGGTTTAGAGGTTATAGGTAGGGGGTTAGTTTTTCGGGGTTATGGTTTAGGGTTTACGGGGTTAGGGTAAGGGTTTAGTGTTAGGGTTTCGTGTTTAGGGTTTCGGTATTAGGGAATGTGTACTGGATAGGTGTTAGGTTTTAGGGATGGGTTTCGGTTTAGGGGTTTAGTGTTAGGTGGTTCGGTAGGTATGGGTTTAGGGTTTTCGGGTTTGGGTTTAGGGTTTTGGTTTAGGGTTTGGGGTTTAGGGGTTTAGGGTTTGGGTTTAGGTTTCGGGTTAGGGGTTTTGGGGTTAGGGTAGGGTAAGGGGGTTGGGGGTATAGGGTTTGTTTTTTCGGGTTTAGGGGGTAGGGTGTGGGGTAGGGATTCTTGTAGGGTTTAGGGTTATGTTTAGGGGTTTAGGTGTATTCTTGTTATATGTTACGTGAAGTGTTTGTGGGGGGTAAGGTTTACGGGTTTGTGGTATATAGGTTTTGTTTGTATGTGTTTGGTATAGTGTTTCGGTAATATGTAATCGTGGATTTTCGTGTATGGTTAAGGGGTTTAGGTGTTTCGTGGTATTTTTTAGGGTTCGGGTATATAGGGTTTAGGGGGTTTAAGGGTTTAGGGTGTAGGGGTATGTGGTTAGGTTGTAGGGAAGTGTTTAGGGTTAAGGGTTTATGTATCGTGACTTATTGTATTAGTTTTATGTATTAGGTGTGGGTTACTGTGTGTTTAGTTTGTAGTGAAGTGGGTGGGGTAAGTTGTTTATTTTTAGGTATCGTGTTATCTTGTTTAGGTTTTATTTTTTTATGTTTAGGGGTTTAGGGTTGTATGTTTTGTGGGTTTAGGGTTTGGGG